>JAOUZG010033074.1:915774-979588 GCA_026289955.1 Argiope argentata
AGAGAGAGAGAGAGAGAGAGTGAGAGTGAGAGAGAGAGCAGCAGCAAAAAAAAGGATTTGTTATTTTTCTATAGTTTTTAAATTAAAAATAACCTTTATTTCTATAATGCAATAGAAAATATTTTACTCGTACAAAGTGTAACCTAAATGAGCTGCTACTATTAGTACAATCAGGAAACTAATTTGCCTTATGAGGTATATAATAGCTAGTAAAAAATGAGTTAATTTCCAAAAAATAGATTTTTTTTACTTTTCTTTTCGGAAAGATACGGAAAAAAATATTCAACCATCCTCAAGAGGAACTCACTGTTAAACTAAGATTATATTTTCTTTTCTTTTCAGAGGTGTAGGGTAAGAGTTAGGCTTCCGGAAACTCAGTTCTGCAAAGGAATTACCGTACACTTAATTCTGATACTGAGGATCAAATGTCCTCCTTTTAGTATAGTACAGAAGCGTGGAAAGAGAGTGTCATTTCTCCATCTGAATATGGCTCAAATTTCCATCCTAAGACAACCATTGTGTTTCTCTCAAACAAGTTGTTAATAAAACTTAACAAAACGTAATTTGGTTTTTGAATTTTCTTTTGTTTTTACTTGTTTTGCCTTATTATTTACTTCTATATCACTACAAAAAATACAGAGAGGGGGAAAAATAAAGAAATCAACCGAATCAGTATGTAAAAACATAGAAAATAAATTTTCTACAACATAATTATTTACTTATTCCATAATATATCACTATTTTATATGAAGAATTCCCTATATATTCTTTAGCCTTTGATATGTTTAATAGATGTTTCCCTAATTAGTTCATATTTTGATTGCCTAAAATGTTCCTCGTTATTTCATTTATTATTTGATTCTCGGCTACTTTTAATTATAATTCATAAATGAGAAATCATATTGCTGTTTTCAATTTCAGAAATTCTAAACAAAGTGTGCTTTTTCAATTCATTTTTGCTGTAGAATTTGTAATAATTTTAGTTCTGCATTATTAATTGACCTTTATTTGAGTTATTCAATATTATTATTTGACTTCATTTGAATTCAAGTTATTATGCTTCTTTAGGCATAATGCTTTTTTTACACTAATTAAGGCCTTTTTATTATCCTTTCTAGCTCTTTTAATTCCTTTGGCGTAAATTTAGGAATATTTTTTTAAAGATAATTTATTTAGAGTAAGTTTTTTTACCTGATTTCTTAGATATATTTGCTTTTTATTTGTTTGTTATATATATATAAACAAAAAAGTTATTTTATTATCATGCAAAAAAATATTTTCCTTTTTACTAAGTATTTATAAATGAAATGTGATGAAATATCTCAATGAAATCTGTTTAATCTGTCAACACCTTTTAAGAAGCGTAATATCTTTGGCGCTTCGAGTCTGACTGAAAAGAAGCATTTAATGACTTTTCTTTTAAAATCTTAGTTTTATTTAAAAATTATAAATTCTAATTAAATAGATGCACTCTAGATGTAAGCAGAAAGGAAATGGGGATTACAAAATGTTCGAAGATTTTTACCCACTTTCGAAATAATGTTATTATTTTTTATTATTTATTTTGCATTCAATAAGCATTAAGCTTCACATTTTAACTATGTTTCTGTATGATATTCTTGACTAGATAGAAACATCGTTCACGGCTTGTTCAATAGCTTGTGCGTTTTATGATTTCCTCTGATCTAAATGGAAAGGGTTTTATAAACATTTTCCCTTTTGAGTTTAATAATTTTTATCTTCTATTTGTTCATTGCATTGCATCAATGTTAGTCAATTGTCACATGCCTGTATCAATTTTAAAAAATTCTAGATTTCGACATTAACTACTTGCTTTAAAAAGACGTGCACCACTTGTTGAAATGCTTTTGTCTCAAAACAATGACCTGATGTAGGCGTCAGCAGGTAATTATCACAGAAGTAACCAGTGGAAGCGCTCTCACCAAAACTTTCTCACATATTCTCGAATCAATGGGTCATACCAGATTCGCGTGCAGTAGTTACGAGATATTTTTTGGTGTGAAGTGAGCCTTTTGACTGATTCTATTGCATTGATTGGTAATTAATCTCTGGCATGCTTTAATGGCGTTCAAAAACTGAAATCGTGTTTTTGAAACTTTATTCCCACTAACGTTATCATCACAAATTTGACACAAAACTTTAATTATAGTCACAAAGTACTATACCAAATTTGATATATTTAAGTCATTGTGTTTTTGAACAATCACGTTTGCATATTTCTGAAAGTTCAGACCGACAGACAATCAACCTGCTGATGGATTTGACAGTTTTCTACAATGTAGATGTTAAATGTGAGAACAAAATTTTATCTACTTTGCTCTCCACGTTTTGTAATCATCGTGTTAATTTATATTCGAACAGTTGAGCAGACGGACTTCCTTTAGATTTTACTCAAATTTTGATAGCAATCTACTCATTTGGTGTATAGACTATATACTAAATTTCAACCGTCTAGCTCAAAGCGGTTTTGAGTTATCTTTGTCACAGATATACAGACATGCAGGCGGGTATTTTACAAACATGTATTTTTGGAACTCAAACAAATTTAAAACTTGGAGATTCGTCAAAATTTCGAGTTCAACTTTTTTGAGGATTGCCCTATTTTCTTTATACTACGTGTACGAAAAGGTATAAATGACGTTCGCAGCTATCGATTGAGATTATTTGGCAGAGCTCAGCGTAAAGAACCCCAGTCTTAGGTCTTAAATTAGTTTTAGATGATAGAAATTTCATTCATTTAGAAAATACAAATCTTTTTCCGATTTCTATAAAGAATCGGATACTTGATGTGGCCCCGCTGCGAGTTCCAGTCGACTGTTTGGGCATGCGCACTTGGGAATCTTTTGCTAAATGCAAGTGGTTCAAGTCAGTCTGAATGAACAGCATCCCAGAGCTTCTGAGCTTTTCGTGAATGAAATGTTCTTAGAAATTTCCGCTAATCTGAATGGAGAAATTTGTTTTAATGGTTTCTCTTCTTTTTTGAGTGGCAATATTATGGGGAGAAAGTAGCATTCTTTTCTTGGAAGTAACGAACTATATTATTTTTAGATGAGACATAAATAAGCATTTAATTTATCTATTGAAACATGGAGTTTCATTAAAACATTATGTGCGCTTAAACATGTTTTCTGGAACATACTAATTTTTGGAATTGATTTTTTACAGAAAATTGTGAGGCAAAAAGAACCTTTTAAATAAAATAATTTATTTTAAGAATATTTATATACTTGTTTTTCATTTATAAATGGGTCTAGGTGGCCATCAACTAGTTCGGCCGGTGCTCGATCTGCGCATCGGCCGAATATCGCTTTTGCGACAGTAAAAGCGACAATGAGTGGATACCTTTAGAAGAGAGGGAAAGTGAAGATTTTGTACTGAGTTGAACATGTAAATTTGCATGATGGTAGATATTTCCCTCATACTGTATTTTTAAAATTATTTTATATTTTTATATAAGGATGTTTTAAAACATTTTTTCTTTAATATAGAGCATGAATTATATTCTGATTTATTTCACACAAAAAATGATGCAAAGAAGGATTTCAAATGAATAAAAACAAATACTACGGAGTTCAATATTTTTTATTCATTGTAAATCGGAAGTTTTTTTCTTTCTGGATGCCCATTTATTGTCGTGGCATAGGCTTTCCAGCAAAGGCCCGATTGACAGCACTGACATATCTTTGTTGGAGTAGGTTGAATAGTTCTGAAGATACATTTGCTTTATACACATCCTGAAGGACTTTCACGTATTTATTGAGCTGAGATGGAAGCTGAGAAAATGTTGGGGTAATAAGTCCGAGACGATCCACGTTAAACCTCTTTACAGAGCCAATATAACTTTGAGGCCTTCCAATGACTTCCAAAGAGATAAGAGTTTCAGCCACATGCCCTTGGTTTCTCACAATGTATACGTGACTGCCATTTCTGACAATTGTTTTATAAGCGGTAACTACTGGATACAGACTGAGCGTGCAGTTAATGGAAATGTCTCCTCTGATATTTCTGGGTCCCGAGCAATCGCCTTTCCTCCGGATTCTATCCAAGCCTGTTGCATTTCCAAAAGAAAAATCTGCTTCCCCTTGATTTTGGTAAATTCCAGATGGACCAAAATAAGCTTTGAAATCAGTCAATCGAGCTGGGATTAAGCCAGCAGAGACAAGTTCTCTCCCAAGTGATGTCTGTAGCACATTATCAACGAATTGATTTGCAGAATTGGCAGCAAAAGCTCCTACATTAGGAGAGAAAGAAATGAAAAATAAAAATAACTAAAACCACGAATAAGATATTTATATGTCATTTTTAATCTAAACGAAGAGTTCAATATTTATATTTCTGATTTTAATTAATTTTCCTTATTTACTTTTGATGAAATAGGTTTGGCGTTTAGGGTCTTTTCAATCATAAATCACAAAAAGGAACATTTTCAGTAACTCAGAACTAAAAAGCTGAGTTCATAAGGTCACATGCGTGCGAAAGGAAATAAGAATATAGTACCTATATTATACTCTTATAAAAAGTGCGATTGCTTTATACGAATATAATATGTGATTAAAGAATACTTAAAAGCTAAAATTATGAATTGAGTATTAGAACATTTTATGGAAATGAAGTATCAAGATGATATTTCTGATTTAGATTTTATTACTGGAGTTTAAAAACGGAAAAAGGCAATTTCAAAATTTTTGCGAGTCCGAAAATTTACTGACTACCCAATTAGTAGTCATTATCCTGACGATAATAATTGATTTTAAAAAGCTCTTAGTGTTTTACGTCCATTTATAATATACATGAATTCAATTCTAGAGCTATAATTTTCATCATATTATATATTAGATCTCTATACTTCATTACCAGATGTAATAGTGTATTACATGGCTGCTATTCAAGATCGAAAAACTAGTTTTTATTAATAGCGACAGCGAATTAGAATTAAAATTCATCAAAGGAATTTAAAAAGTGCTAAGTGTTTTTGAAAATTACAAAAATGAAATTTCTCCCTATAGAACAATAAAAAATACAACCTATAAAAGATGTAACTTCAAATTTCCTTTCTTTAGTTTAAAAATCCGGTATTTAAGCATCCGAGCTTTTGGATGAAGTAATTCAAAGCAGGATGCGACAGTTCACGGATGCGTGAGAAAACAGCAATTTAGAGCTTAACTTCAATAACAGACGTGTCAGTTGAATTTCGGATGTGTCTTCTGAGCTGAACAATGAAATTAATCTGCTTTAAATTTTCTGTCCAAGCAACAAGCATGTTCTTGGTATGGAAGAATATAAGTCGCTTTACAAACATTTCCTCCACATTTGATAATACTTTTGAAGCGTCACTACATTACTTATGTAGGTAAAATAGGTTCCATCTGTTGTGCCAAAACGGAAATACTGTAAAGCACATCTTTAACATATAAAGATCGATAATTTGTTATTAAGAGCTTAATGATTTTATTTTCTAAAACTTTAAAAAAGTAAACAAAGCATTTAAACAATAAAGTGAATAAATTTTTGTGCAAAGGAAAATAAAATAAAAATTATGTGCAAGTGAAATTTCAAATATGTAATCGCAATATGAATATGATCACATTAAAATCATTGAAAGAATTAATTTTATAATTTGGAAAAGTATTTTAGTTTCACTAAAATTGTTTTAATGTACAGTTCTGATTCATTCAAAGATAACAGCATAAATTTCATGGAAAAATGGAAACTATTCCATCCAGTTCCTTTTATTCCTTCATTTTGGGTGTTCTTGGATCTACAGAACATAATTCCTCATTGACATTTGCTTTATCATTTACTTATTTAAGATCAATTCAAGTAACGAACCCAATAGATATCATAATTTCAGGTTTCCATCAATGATTATGATTTACGAAGGTTCAAAAATAATACAAAGATGTATTCAGAAAAAATATGCTCAATTTTCAAATTCAAACACATATTGTAAAAGAAATAGCAAAATGCATTGAAATATGCTGATAAATCAAAAGAAATATGAACTTACCAAGAACGAAGGAAAACAAAAATAGGCTTCTTAACATGTTGGCTTGCAGAAGAGTTCTGTCAAAAATATCAGTAATTATACACTTTCTTTTCGAACTTAAGTGCCTTTAAAGCATAATGATTTTTACAGCGTTTTTTGTTAAAAAAAAAAAAGACAGTCTAAATGTCGAAGAGGTTATTAATTAGCATTTGAATTTCTTTCCTGTCTTCCTTAATAATATACATACCGGTTTCATGAAATAAGATTTCACGAGAATCACACTGTTAATTCAAAAATTCAATTGACCTGAGAGTGAGTTTAGAAATACCTTGTCGAAAATTAGTAATTCAAGGAAATAATAAAATTTAAAATTCAATAGTTCTCTTCTTTTCTAATTTCGCTCTCTAAATTCGTTTAAATACACCATAGAAACAATCTGTCGAATCTTCGATCCAGTTCTCACCATAGAAACAGAGATACTCATTGATAGTAACTTTTATTTTAGCTTGTGGCTATACCCGTATCAACTCTGATGATGAAGAATGGGTTAAGTACTTAATTTTAAGGTCTTTTTGAGGTAATGATATGTCATTTGTTTGCTACAGTTGCAATTCAGCTAAAGATTTACTTTTATGTTGATTGTTTAAATAATTTCATCATTTTTTGCCATAAACAACTTGATATTCTTTATTGTCGCTATGCCAAATAATAATAATTAGCGGATTTATTTTTTATTTTTATTAATAAAAGAATGTTAAAGAAAAAATTTAAATGCATTTATTTTTATTGTTACAACTTGCCACAGGAATGGAGAAACTTGTCCCAGCTTATTAGTTTTGAAAAATTATTTATTATGCTTAAGTCAAGAAAATTGTTGAATGTTTCGTTTTTGCAAGTAGTGAATGAAAATTTATGCTGTAAAAAGCAGTCATAAATGAAAAATCTTTAATAATTAAAAAATAGAATTTTCTTCTTCTAAATATTACTTCAATCAACCCCAGCTTACCTACTTCGACTTTTTTTTTCAAAATGATGCCGAATATCGTCTAGATTCAAACTAATGCATTTACTTGAATTCAACTTTTATTACCTTTTTTCATATAAATAATATTAACTTTAAAAAAATCTATCTATTAGCTAATCTTATCCAATTTGCTTTACATTTAATTGGATTAAATAGTCTGTTTTGGGAATGCATTAAAGTTTGAGTTGAGTGTACATCGCATTTTTGATATATTGATAAATACATCGATTTTTGTATCCAATGATATCTTCTTTAAATATCTCAACAGCAACAAGTTTAAAAGCAAGATTTTTTATTTCATATCTTTTGCGCAATTTTTCTATTTTAATATGAAGCGCATGGGTTGGGGATTAAAAGGGAGGCTTTGAATTGACAAAAAATACATGTTAAGTCTGTGTCTTTCGGTCATTAAGAAATGATGTTTGGTGAGTATGGCTTCGCTTCAGAATCTGTTCCAATTATCCAGGCGATAGTTTCAAAAATTCAAAACTCCTATAGTTTTCATACATAATTTAAATTGGGCATTAGTCTAATAATAGACATTCTAACATTATTTAAGCAAGATTTTTGGACAGAGAAAACTTTCTGCAAAATATAAACTTTCGGCAAAAGGTGTTTTTTTTTAAACTGAGAAGATGTAAATGTAAGTATTATCGCTGGATTAAAATGAGGTATAAAGATTTACGTATGGAAAATAACATTTAAATATTGCATATATTCTATGATAGAAAACTTATAAATTCTAAAAAAAAAGGTTACTTACCAACGTCGACTGTTAGTTGCTGTAAAAATCTGTTCATGCTTTATTCTTTTATACACGGTTAACAGATAAGATAAGAAGTTATGATAAAGAAAAAGGGAAGAATGACACCTGTTTTTATCTTCACAAAATATTTAAAAAGAATTTTTTAAACTTCTAACATTCCTTAGCAAATTGCAATCGCTTATAACATGCACATTTTTATAATCTATACAAAAGGTCATTTAGATTTCTTCTTCAGATATAATGGTCCATTTTGTCATCATAAATAATTACTGAGAAAAGAATGATATATAAAAATTTCAAATTATTTATACTCTTAAAAGTATTTTCTATACGCTGGAATTTATTCCGTCTTCATTGTTACTTTAATTTCGCAGTTGCATAGGCCTTTAATTATCTCACGGAATTATAACGCCAAGGTTTGAATATTCCTTCTAAACTGTATAAGATCGAAATTCTTACTCAGACTCATCCTTTCTTCTTGCCTGCGCTGTCTACAGCGCTACTGTCACCAGTACTCGGGCAAGAATAAAAATAAGCGTTAAAAACTGAACGATTATTTCTTCAAGTTTTACATACATATAAAATATTTTAAAAGATAGCTTTCTACATTTTTATCAATCGCAATTCGTTCCCCATAAAAGCAAAAGGCCTTATGAATTTTGCATTCGAAATAAAATTAAAAGTGATTAAAGAAATACTTATATATTGGGCTTGTTTTCCAAAACTAAATATTATTTTCTTAAAAAATATATTAATCTTGTTTTGAAATTTAAGTTGTAAAATTAATGAAATGAGCTAACCCGCTTTCACCGACTTCAGTTACATAAAAGTTAGGAATTTTTAAAGTTCGACCTGCACTTTAAATTGATAAAATTGACGGCCTGCAAGACTAATTAGGAAGTATTATGTCACAAAGCAACGCGATTCTTTTCAGATAATTAAATTATTTTCAAATCTAATTCAACTCCTCTTGAGCATCCTTCTAGACATTGCATCCTTTTAACATTTCCTGAATTTTACAGTTAAAAAAGGCCTTCAGTTATAAGAAGTTGCTAATTAATTTTTAGGAAAGAAATAAACTAATACGCATTCTCAAAGCATTTAATTGAACCCTTAAAGGCAGCGTGTAATTATACTTCGTTATTTTTCTGATTCGAAATTATTGACTTTAACTCCTTTGCCATCCAAAAACATATAAGAAACTTAAAATACTTTACTGGTCGTATTCACAATGAAATTCCATAAGAGAAAATGAAATTATTTTGATTTACAACAAAAATTAAAAATTGTGATCTCACTCAAGATTTGCTTTATTTTGCCCATAGAATTTTTTTATACACATTTAGTTTGTTTGAAGTGTATTAAACCGAATTTTTATTTAGCTGTACGAGTGGAAGGCTAATGTTTAAAAGTTTTCACTATAACAAAATGTGTTTTTAATCATGATTGAAAGATTAAAAGGTATTAAAACGAAGCAGATCAGAAAGAACGGAATTATTCGCATTTTCTATTCGAGTTTGAAATAAAATTGTTTTTTAAAGGGAAAAACCACATAAAATTTTAACTGTTAAAGAATGAAAAAAATTAATTTATCAAAATTACTGAGAATTTTTATATAATAAATGCAAAATAATCATCATCATCATCGTAAAATAAAACCCAGAAAAATCAATTCCTCGTCATGAGGGCGGGGGCGTAGCATGCTGAAGAGATTCGATTGTCGTTGAATTCTGTGAAGTATGACAAAAGGACACGTTTTTTGTTGATTACCACTCAATTGTTTATGCCTTTCTTTTCTACAAAAGGTTTCTTAATTACCTTGTTATAAATTTTGACTTCTGATATATAATAAAAATTTAAGAGTAAGTGGATTGTGTCTGATTTACAAAATTATGTACCTTATGACTCAAAATTTGAGTGTTGAAGTGACTCAAAATTTTCCTTTACTATCCTTTCACTTAATTCTACACTTTTTTGTTAATCATATCTTATATAAGAAATGTACATCTTTTTCGGAATTTACCTTTCGATTTTCATCTCGTCCCTTTGGCTTGCTTTAAAAGAAAAACTACGATGAATAAAGTAATGTGTTCATTTAAAATTGAGAAAAATGAAAGGCTGAGTACTATATTCAAGTTTAAATTTTTCAGAGTTTGGACCCTTTTCAAAATAATGTTTTTCAAATAATGGGGAAAAAGTATTCGAATTTTATTTCATTAAGCTCAGATGCGTATATTGATTTTAAGATAAAGTTTTAACAGAAAAAAGATCTTAATAAAAACTTAAAAGTTATCACCCAGCATGTGGTGCAGTTTTATTTTTAGGAATTAGTTGGGGGAAATTCAGACTCTGATTTCATGTATTTCGAACAGCTGCTCCTTTTCTCACATACTGTATTGTTCCTTGCACTGATTAGCACTTTTTTTTCTTTTTATCAAAAATTGAAATCATGGCTATTTTTTCAATCTGATACATTCAACTTGAAATTTATGGCATAAATTGTAAAGAATTTAGGCGTATGGAAGTAGATATAATACCCAATTTTTATTTCCTCATAAATTATTAGTTCACAAATTCAAAAAAAAAATGAATGTACATATTTAAAAAAACTTTCTCTGGAATATGATGCATTAGAAAGTACATTTCAAACAACCAAAAATTCAAAAGATATTGCATTCAGTATGCAAATACAATCGTGAAGCTAACTCAAAATTTATGATCTTTATATTGTTGCCTTCTAAAACTGGCTGCATAATGCAGTAAAGAGAAAATAACTTACCTCAAGACCTTTATTTTCTTTTGGTTAAAAGCATACAAGAGATTAAAAAAATCATATACTAAGATTCAAATCAAAATATAGCTAAAAGTCCTTTTACACAGAAACACGATCCATGTCCGTTCGCCAAGTATTTCCAAGAACTATACACTTATTAGCCATACACACATACTTCTACTTAAATGAAACTGGCGCTTTAAATTGAACAATAAATAAATTTGCAGTAAACTGTTCAGCATTTTTAAACTACACCAGCCACTGTTTTCATTTTTTAAAAGTACATATAAATAAATTCGTATTGGATGGCTTGATAGTATTCTGTTTGAAAGAAATGAACTAAGTTATTTTTATCTCGTTACACCGTTCTTTGAAAGCTTCCTTATGTTACTATAACGTCGTAGGAGTGGCTGTGCTCTACTTAGAAGCTCTTGTAAAAGAGGAAATAATGTCGCAGGTCTTTTTAGACGTAGTTTATAAAAATCCCATATATATCCCATAAGGGCCACAGTTATTTCTCGTACTGAAGATACGTATAAATTTTCACTTTGTGATTGAACGCTAGTTTTGAAAGGTGGAGTATGTACTTTTGAAAAAGGATTATCATCCGAGGTTGCAAGGCGATACTTATCCCTAAATTCTGGTTCCTGTAGAACAGAGACAACTCGTTCAGGGAAATTTGTAATGAGTCCATCAACTCCTGATCTCAGAGACCTTCTTATGACTGAAGTTGTGTCCACTGTCCAATCGTAAACCTTCTCTAAGAATCCAGTGCTGGACTCTCGGATTCGAATGGCATGGCGTAGTCTGCTGTCATCCCTGAAAAGTCTCAAACAGTTGGTGATGCCATCGCCTTGCCAACGGTTGGAAGTCACTCCTAATCTTGAATACATTTTTTTTATGGAGTTCAAATCATCATTTAAGCTGACATCAAAACCTAATTTTTGCATTGTTGTGGCTCTATTGGACTTCGTGAAGGTGTCTCGAACACCTCTTATAGTCTCACTGTCTGAGACA
Source organism: Argiope argentata (assembly GCA_026289955.1). NCBI lineage: Eukaryota > Metazoa > Arthropoda > Arachnida > Araneae > Araneidae > Argiope > Argiope argentata. Next base: position 927,362 of record JAOUZG010033074.1, read on the forward strand.
TGAGGGATAGAAAGGAGTACTTCGATATCAGGATCGGTCAAATCTTTGTTCCAAAGATGAGTGATTAAATATTTAGCAATTTCTTCTCCAGCTTTATATTTATCTTTACGGGCAACATCACCTAACTTTAGATCCAAAAATAAGAAAGTGAGACTTTCACGGAACTGAGTATTGATTGGATTAGAAATGTCTCGGATATGGTTCAAATATCTGGCAAAATTTTCTCGTTCATCACATACCCTATAACAATCACAAGGATATCCATGATACACATTCTTCACAGTTCCGTTGCTATAGAAAGTGAGATCTATTTCAATAGCATTCGCTCCTCTTGCTAAGAAATCATCTAACTCATATATAGAGTTAACCATATGAGCGATAATATACACTGGTCGACGACCTTCAGCAGCAACAAGCACACCAACGTTGAAGCACAAATATAAAAGTAATAAATGCAACTGTAGTCGAAAATTCATCCAATGGGTTACTACCTTTTTGAAGTTTGACATCCAAAAGCCCATATCGAAAATGCTACCGTACATAAAATGCACGAGCTAGCGTGAGGTGATGCCACAAATTGTTAGGTTGATAACTTATTTTAAAATGAAAAAGATTAAGATTGTTGCCATTCGCATTTAATCGTGAACAGTTGAAGAGAAAAAAAGGAAGGCAGAAACTGTTGTAGCGGAACAAACGTTGAATTAGACGTCAAAAAGTAACTGAGGCTTAAAGGATGGATTTCTCGAGGTGCTCCTTGTAATCGCATCGAAACGGAAATGCCTGATTGGTAGTTGTTCCGGATTTGGAAAGACTGGAATCGTGCCTATCCAGGTGGCGATGATATCTGACCTAGTTTGGTACTTCCCTGCCTGAAGTCCCTAAAGAGAAATAAGTTCCCCCACTTTGTTCCAGTAGTAGGTTAATAAGGGTAAGACCAGATAGAAATCCACAGGGAGGCTCGTGAAGAAAACGTATGCTTTTCTTAAAGTATGGATAGAAAAGATTGTTTGGTAATATTCAATGAAGCTACAAATATTGAAATTAATTGATGTTAAAAGCAGGATTATTCGCTCAGTGGGGATAAATTAATATACGAATCAGATGATCAAATGACTTTTGTTTGATTGTAATATTATTCCTGTGTTAGGGCATAGCTAAAAAAACGTTACCGACAATATTATTTTTTCTAAAAGAAATATATTCTATATTCAGTTATTGAAATGTAAACTTTGCTCAAACATTCTTTAAAAATAAATAAGTAATATGAATATTAAAAATATGATTATAATGCAAATTCAATAGAATATTATAGTACTGTATATGAGTATGATAAACCTTGAATTGTATTTTTTCTTATTACTATAAAAATTAAATGCAGCACAACATTTATGTTATAATATGTAGATCATCATTTCAAGTAAAATTATTAATTATAGAATCAGTCTGTATTCTAATTATCGAGAAATTAATATTGCATGAAATGTGAAAAGTTTTTATTGTTCTGTCCATTCATACGAATTTCTTTATGAGATATTTATTTGTTTTAAATGTTTAATAACTTATGCTTAAATAAATATGTCCAGATCATAAATATGCCGCAGTTCATTAAGTTCTAGAAATGCATAAGCTTCCCAATTTACTAATTCGGTGAGATCCCGAACTGTGCAGATCCACTTTATTGGACACATTAATAGAATAAACAATATAAAAAATTTAATAATTTATTCCTCAAAAAATCAAATTTCAGAAAATCATATATTTACAAAATCAAAATCTAATACTCTCTCACCATTTTTATTGATACTTCTAAGCCTCTTGTTAAGCGAAGCCTCTCGGCATTTCATAACATTTCCGAGCCCCCGGAGGAAATGCGGCCGGCTATTCTGTTGATCAAAGCAATAGAATCCGGAGCAATATTTCTAGAACCTGGAGTCACGTTTTCCGGGATTTGCAGCGAGTGACTTAATTAAAATCTCATTTAAGGAGGGTGTTCCGGATATCCGCATGAGCAACTTCAAATAGAAATTAAATTCATTAAAATATTTTTAGTAATTAAGTAATCTTTTGAAAGTCAGTTGAAGTAATCTTTTGAAAGTCATGAGTATTTGTTTAAATTATTAGAGAAGTTTTATTTTTTTAATAACAGTGATATGAAAACTTGATTAATGAGCTATTCAAGCCAAATTTGATTCTAATGGAACTATCTTAAAAGAGTTATTCAAATCGATGGTTTTCAACACTTAGCGCTGTAATATATTTTTTTCCTTGCTTTGCTGGATAAGTCAGTTTGTTTTCGCAAGATTCTAAATAATTTTCAACCGACTCTTTACACTGACTTAGAAGTTTAGAATTTCTTAGTATTTTGCTATATTTTAAAATTTTTATTATTTGTACATTAAAAATTTTATAATTACTGTTTGCAAATTTTTCATTAATATTGTACAAAAACTAATTTATCATCAACAATTAAGGAGTTTCCAGCAAAATCTGAAAAAACTTTTGCTGAAATCTGAGCTTTAATTTGAATTGGACGTAAAGATCGATTAAATAAGAATTCTTATTTAATATCAGATTATATGAAAAAATTACATTTGGCATATTATAAACACTGATCCATATCGCAATCATTTAATTCACGAGTATAAAAATTTGACATAATTTCCGAAATAATTTATTTGGACCGAAGCAAAATAGTTGCCGTAATTTTAAGTAATAACATAAAAGTATATCCCTTTTTTCGATATTAACTTTCACATGCTACGGAACGATTCCCTTAACATCTTCTTTGTGCTTTATACGAATGTATTCTTATTGATAAACCAGGACTGATAATTAATTCAGATTTCTTTAATAAAGTTTGGAAACCTTCATTTAAGAAATCTGAATTAATTACCAATTTTTTTAAACAAAGTCTATTTAAGAGGAATTGAGTAAACTCTAATTAAAAGGAATTGCATTATTCTTTCAAAAATAAATAACTGTAATTAATTCGACCCCATATTTTTGATAGTCCAATTATTTTCCCTTGAGTTAATAAAAAAAGTATTTGATATCCGCTGAAATCATAATCACAAGCAATTTGTACCTGGATTCTTTCTTTCATGCTTCTTCGAAATGAGGAAAATCTCATTTCCTTCATACAAATGAATTTTCGTATTTATTTTATGTAAGTGATTACAACGATCTTTTTTTCTTAATTTCGACTTGGTATCAAACCTATGGAATAAAAAAATATATGGTCGTATATGGCAATATGTATGTATGTGTGCAAAATACAGTTTTATTAATGAACTCAAATATTGTTCTTTCCTGAAAAATATTATGTATAAACTGTTTGGCAGTTAAAATTATTTTTTTATTAATTTCTATATTTTAAGTCATATGATAAAAGTTTACATTTGCATTTATTTTATTCACTTGCATTTAGACATTTACTCTTATCAGTTGTGGATTATATTAACAATACAAACTCTCGCTTTTAGTATCCCTAAACTGTGAACAGTGAAATGCATTTAAGAATAAACCACTCCTTTTTTTTCTTCAGAAGTAATGTAAAAACGCTGCATCCCGTAGGGAAAAGTTATGTGTCAAATAAAGGTAACTGTTATTTATTTTATTTAATTATATATGGAAAATATAAAAATCAGAAAGAAATCGTTTTTATTAAAATCTAAAATATATCGTCTTAAATGAAAACTACTTGTTAAATCATGATATGACCTATGCTAGAAACAAGGAAATGCTTTTCGTTCTGCATCATGAATTTAATTTTTTGAAATCCACTTAAGCAGATATAAGTTCATTTTATTTGACTTATTTCATTAGGTCACGTCTACTAATAGATTTATTGGATTCTTCGTTTGAAATAGGATGCACATTAACTGATCTTCATGGATGAGCGTTTCTATGAAGATTTATTTTCTCAGATTATCATTAGCTTAATACCTTTCATTCGTATTTCGTTTAAAGTCCAAAATGGAATGACGATATTAAGTCCCACTGCTATCAAAAAAAAAAAAAAGAAGTTATATTCTGAGTTATGTTCCTAAAAGAAGGAACGGTTCAAATGAAGAAGAATAAAAAATATGATATCGGCAACATCATGGAAGTCTATATTAGAAGAAAATTAGAAACAATAAAAATTATGATTAGTATAAGTATATTTAATTTACCTTTTTAAATGTTCTGGGTTCACAAAATCGTTCTAGTCTTAATATGTATTGTACACTTTATATCAATATTCTTATTGTTTTGTGTTAAATTTAAGAAGAAATGCAACACAATGGTCAAAAATTCCAAAAAATTAATTTAAAAAATGCTCCATTTTCTGATTTAAGTTCCTAATTACTCATATGAAAAATTAAAGATTGAAAATTCAGAACAACTCATTATGTTTCTTTTTTGTGCTTATTTTTTTAGTTAAAAAACTACAACAAGCTGTGAAAGTCGAAATCAAATGCACATTAATATATTTTTAATAAATTGAAAACACCAAATGCAAACTCAAACCTAGACTTTATAATTATCAAAAACCAACATGTTTTTTGAACTTTCTTCCCCGTCAACAACAACAAAGTTTAATTCCAAAGTATTTTTCTAAATCTTTAAAATTTTGCAACCCATTTTTAGGTTTTTAACCCCTTCCGGTTAAGATTATAAGATTAAGATTAAATATTGTGCATGAAATGATCATTTAATTTTTATTTTAAAACAATTTGACACATTTTCTGATTTTTATATATTGTTCATTAAAATTGCATTAATAATAGGGATATAAGTGTAATTTGTAGTTTCATGTTTAATATTTCTTCAAAAACCTTAAATGACTTCGAATTAGCTGTTTTCGAAAAATATGAGCGTTTGCGCTATGTACTTCCTCTAATTTCCTTATTTTGGGCTCATTACCCATTCCCTTTCAAATCAATTCTGATGGTGATGTGTCTACGACTCAAGAACACTCACTGGGATCACTTGTTAGGGGCATAGCATGTCCTCGCCTTCTTGGTTATATTTCACTATCATTAGTCTCATTGTCAGAATCAGGTAAATGTATATTTTTTTCTTCTGATTATCTTGCTTATTTGATGACAATTATCTTGATCTTCATAATTTGCACTATTCTTATCCGTTGTGGTGTCTATTTCCTAACGCGTTTTTCTTTTAGCAAATATATATATTGACCGGATTTAAAATCACACTTAATATTTATAAGAGAGATCCCACTGACTGGCAACGCCGTAATACGGGATCTATAGAATCAACATAATTTTAAAAGTGTAAAGATTCAGTACACTAGAAATTTTAAACCAAATATATTATCATTTTCCGCAGTAACTTTACTCGCATGACGAATATAGCTCGTCATAATGCTATATGGCATGAAAACTTTCAAATTAGCCGTTATAAATAATAATAGAGATTTAAAGCATTTTTTCAAAAGTTGTTATAATATAGAAATATCTATATACGTATGTTTCAGTGTACTTTTTCAGGTTTAAGTAACTTTCTCTATTGAAACGGGGATTCTTCTTCCCCCTAATCTTTGTACCGACGTTAGTGAAAGCTTTAAATAATTGTCTTATAAGAACTTAGAGGTTTCTGATCTGCCTTTCCTAGATAAAAATCTTTAAGAATTTGTCTGCTTCGAGCCCCCACAAATATTGCAATGTGACAGCATCATTGAATTGCATCAGTTGTGAATCGGTCAGTTTTCCCGACGGCAAGTGGGCCACTTTACTTACGAGACAGTATGGGCCCCAGAGATTTGAAATGGTGATAGAGGGAGTGAAACCCTATTTTGGTGATAAAATCAAGGGACTTGAGGGATAGAATTTGTATTCGCTGTAACTTCATTGTATTTCAATGGCAGATTATTTCTCTCTTTTAACTGTTAAATTTTAAAACTTGTTTAAGCCAAGATTAACTCTTGATGTGGGATTGGACGCAAAGAAAAATCTTCTAAGGCTAGTCCTGTATTCTTTCACAGCTATGCACAATAAGCGTATTCTGTTTATATCTATTTTAAGTCAATTTAAAATTTCGTAACTGGATCACTCAGTGATTTTGATGTTATAACTTAATAATATTTCATAGTTAGGTTAACTGATTGTATTTAATTTAGTGAACTTATTATTAAGCTTCCTTTAAATGGATATAACTATTATATTTTGTTAATCACTTTATTTTAATTTCGAGTGTGTTGCACGCGCTTGGCATGATTTTCTCTCTCGCCAGTACAAGTGTATATATAAGCTTTGTTGATCAATTAATAATTGTGTATTTATTTGAATGCAAATAAATTTCCTTATTATTTCTAATAAGTTATTCCTTTTTCACCATAAATATTCGAATCGTATTATACCGTAAACTATATTAAATAATCATTATGAATGAAATATTAAAACTAAAACGTATGTTTTATTGAAAATGTTATATAGTAAAATTTTATAAATGTGGTAGCAATAATTGCATGTTTTTGTAAATTTTAATTAAGATTTTAAAAAAAACCCAGCGGATATTCTAAAGATAAGAAAGTATCAAAGAAAGAAATGTTGTCTTTACAGATAAAACTTTCATCTGAATGTCAACCTTTATTAATCACTTTCGGTATGTACTTACCCTAAAATCATCGTTTTTGTAAATATCTCGAATTTCTTTATTATTTAATATTAAAGTCAACACATTTAAGATTCCACCACTGGTTTATTTTTTTTCTGCGGTAGTTAGAAGCAAAGCTACCGGCGAAATTATAAACCAAATTTAAATATTTAAAACTGATACTAACGATGGAAAGGTCCGAGGTTTTAAATTGAGTTCAGGGTCAGATTTTATATAACGGTAGTATGCATCTAAAATATTCATAAAAATATTTAGACTCAATACTCAACTCAACATTGAAACTTTCAATAAAGCTTATATACTTATAATGTGTTACCGTTAGCGAGTGCTTGACTAGCATAGTGTTTAGAGCACATTTATGAGTTGGATACTGGGGTAATTTTTTTTCTCTCTATTTTTACATTCTAAGTTATTTCACAATAATTTAATAGTTTTAATTAATATCTTTTTCATTTCTTTATTCAAAAATAAATATTTATTCTCCTAATTCTTGGGTTGTAATTTATTTTTTAGAAAGAAAAATACTTACAAATATGATATATAAATATTATATATAATATTTATAAGATAGAGCTGATAGATTTCTATCTATCAGCTCTTGTGGGGTGTGTGTGTGTGTGAGAGAGAGAGAGAGAGAAAGAGAGAAAGAGAGAGAGAAGGATGGTGGAAAGAAGTTGTTCTTGGAGAGAATTACTAGTAGCTCCCGTGCTTTTACACAATCAAATAAACAAAACAGGATTTTTTTAAGGCCTTAGCACAAGAACTATTTAAATTTTTCATGGATGGTGAAGTAAGGCAGAAGGAAAAATATCCATCTGTCAAGAAGCGACTGTCCTTGCGAAAAGTAACAAAACGATGTGCACTTTTTTCCCTCTGATTTTCTTTTCTTGTAGCTACAGTTCACTGTCGTAAATTGGAGGGTAGTAAAAAAATTTACCTAGGTCAACAAGCCAATTTAAAAGCATGGAAATTAATTACCTAATTACAAACGATACTTGATTTTAGCTTGAATAAATCCGAGGACATGTTTGTACCACTCAGGTTTGAATATCAGTCAGAACCTACAAGCTGTCCCTATCTCCTTAGAAATTATTATTTCAGTAACGATGGCTTAAAAATATATTAACTTAGTAATTTGAGATAATTATAGTCAATTTGGACACAGTAATCTCAATTTACTTTTGAAAGTAGGGTGAATGGTAGTACCTTCATAATTTTCTATATATTGAAAAAAAAAATAATTGAAATCAGAAATTAAATGTACTCAGTGTTATCTTTAAATTGGCTTAGTTGTTTTTATTGTAGTTGCAAAATTACACTCACCAGAATAGTTTCTATCAAGTAGAGTCTCAAATTATAAGCGGTATAACTTTTTTCCTATTCTGAATATCTCCTCTCAATGGGTATTGTGCAAATGGCGATTAGAGCTTGTTTTGAAGAAAGGCACATGGAGTGTTTCAAAAAACCTGGATTGGGAATTTTCTAAATATATATTTTGGAAAATACAGATAGGTTTCCGAGATTTTCTATGGCAACACCTTACCTTAGTTTCATTAAATTCCGGTTCTGAAATTGATTTTGAACCCTAGTCCAATAAGAAAATTAAGCCGCTACTCTCTATAAGATTTTTTCTACACAGCAGCATGAAGCTGTTTGAAGATCTTTAAAGGCGCAATAAGCTTGTATCAGACACGCGTGCGCTATGATCTTCAACAGAAGTAACACAGAAAAATGAAGTATTCTTCTCAGTAAAAAGAGCAATTGAATATTTTAATCTTCAATAAATATCACAAGAAACTAAATTATTCTTTATAAAGAAATCAAAATACAATTATATTTCACACTTGCTTAGAGAATAATTTTGCTAGTTTTATTAAGAGTTTTTGTTAAAAAAAAGTTTTGAAATTCTGCTAATTTTTTTCTTTATTTAGGAATACTGAGGAGTGTAAAATACCTTTATAATATTAAACTTTGTTTTTTGGAGTACATCAGTTGGAATACTATCTGTGAGGAAGTCTCTAATTTTCATCTGGTTCATGAATTCCCTTTTGTTTCAACATCTGATTGCAGTAAAATAACTGATAAATACATAGAGATTATATATGGTCTCATATAATGAGCTTTTATTTTTTGCTTCAATGAATTTTTATTTTGTATTGATGGGTTAGTGGAAGTAATATAGAGAGAAATGAAGATAATATGTTATGCTTGAAAGGTGTGGGAGGTTTTCGTCTTCCCAGCTATTTTCTTCGTACGTAATTTCTAATATGTAGAGCGTGAATACAATCACATAACACGGCTATTTTTTATTTTTTAAGTGGAATTCAGGAATAATGAGAAAAACTTGCATTAAAATTATCTATTGTAACAAAAGGAGAATAAATTTTAAAAATAGATTATTTTAACTTACTCATTATAATTAATTAATATAATTAACTTATATTTAATTAATTAAATAGTGTAAAATGATATCGTATAAAACATAGCGAAATTTCTTCATTTTTTAAAGGTTGCGTTCACTCATCAAAATATTTATTTTTTATTAAATATTATATGTAAAAATTCGAAATTTAATTATAATTTGTTTTCTTTTAATATTGTTGTTGTAATCACTGAAGTTTGAATGATAGACTATGGTATTGTTACAACTTTAAATAAATCTCGATTCGATTGCACATATATTATTTTTAAAAAATTACGCAAGGTATTAAAGAAATATTTAAAGAAAACTATATGCTAAGATAAAACTAAAATGCTTATGTAGGATTATAAAATGGGTTTCCTCAGATCAAATTGTAATTTTAAAAAAATATATCAGTTTTATTTCAACATATATAAAATTCAAAAAATATTTTTTTATTTGAAAACCTCATTAATTCAGATTTTTGCTCTCATTAATTCGAATCTTTAATACAAAATGGCGCAGTTAGATTAATTGTTTTCTTGAATCAGAAAAGGCAGTGAAATGACTTTCCAGAAGGAATGAAAGTATTTTTCCGAAAAAATGCTATAAGTCGTTTAACACACTGGTTATAAGTTTGAACCCAAAATTTTACCAACCCCTAAAATGCATTTTAAAAAATAAATAAATAAAACGTGCCTTTAGGTCATTCTATATTAATGAATATTTGGAACCCTTGCGTTGTTTTAAATTTCTTATATTTGAGTACTTAAAGGTCAAGTGTACTGAGATAAAGTTGCTATAAATGTTTAGGGACACGTGACTATACACAATGCACAAGGAAAGATTTGGCAAGCAAAAACTGCATGGAATACAAATCAGGAACTAGTATTCACATTTAAGTTGGTCATTAAGTCATATTAAGCGTCGATAGGACTTTCCTGTACCTCCAAAAATCATAGGAAAACACAATTAACCTTAATTAAATTAAAAATCTTCTTCCTATTTTGGCTTATTATCCATGAGATTTTAAACACAGAAAAACTAAAAATATTTAGCCCTAAAAAAGCCCGAAATTGAATTGAATGATCTCCTCGGAAAAAAAAATATATAGACATGCCCATTTGATATGTCGAAAGTTTTGATTGGGCAGGAAAACTCTACTGCAATCACTACATATAGAAGGCGCTTTCTTCCTTCGATCATTCCCGCTGGAAATGCAAATGCTTAGGAGTCGTTTTAGACAATAGATTATCTTGAAGGCCTCATCTCATCTATACTGCAAATAAATTTCGAGACCTAATACGTAAATTTTATCCCCTAATCTCTCGAAATTCTAAATTATCTAGGCAAAATAAAATACTTATTTACACTGCCTATTTGCGTCCAGTTCTAACATATGCTAACCCTGTGTGGGGTTATGCTGCCAATCATAATATTGATAGAAGACAGAATAACTTTTTCCGAATACTCTATAATATGAAAGGGTTCATGTCAAATACTAAAATGTACGAGGAAATTGAATACCCTCCCCTCAAAAAATTCATAAAAAGCCTTTCCAAAATTTTTTATGAATCCATGGATAATAATAATAATAATAATAATAAAGCTATATCCAATATCCCTAAATACACCCCAAATATCGAAATTAAAAGACCCCGCAACATCCTTTTATAACCCTTCAGTGTACTTTTCTAACTCAACCATAAAAATTTAATTCACTTACAAACATTAACTCTCAAATCTCCTAAATCAGATAACTTGGAAAAAATTTATCCTAAGGTAGCATACCCCCGCACCCCCACACCCATAATAGACCAATCAGCGTGCGTCCTGACACTCGCCACCTCACCCACCCAGCTACAATAGCAACCGCTATATAAGACGTCGCAGAGGTCCAACAACGCAACTGCAGAGAAAGCCAAGCTCTTAAGATCTTGTCAGTACTGGGGTTAAGCCCCTGCCGGGGCTAGGAACCCCGTCAACCCGATCATCTTGTCTTGTCTTCCCTTCGATCATTCCCGCTGGAGAAATGCTGCGTTACATTTGTTCAAAGATATTTTGATTTAATGGGAAGAAATTAATTTAAAAATTTTGAATTTAAGAGGGGGAATTAATATGAAAAGGAATTTACATATGACTAAGAATGGAATTTAATTTAAAATGTTACGGGGTCTTCTAATTTTTAAATTAGGTTCATATTTAGGTATTGCAAGAATTGCTTCGTTGTCGTGAGAATCAATATTTTAAAAGAATTTAGTAGCAAGTTTTTTAATGAATTTTTTTTGAGGGGGGAGATAGTTCAGTGCTTTATACATGTTGGTGATAGGCATATACCATTGGCAGTTACATAATCTCCTAATTAGTGTGTTTTGTTTTATTTCTATAATTCTAAGGTTAGACTTGGCAGCATGTCCCCAGACCGGACATGCGTATGTTAAAACTGGCCGCCAATAGGCTGTGTAAATAAGTATTTTATTTTCCCTAGACAATTTAGAGTTTCGAGAAATTAAGGGATAAAATTTACGAGTTAGGTCTCGAAACTTGTTTTTAATGTAAATGAAATGGTAACACCAGGAAAGTTTATTGTCCAATATGACACCTAAATATTCCCAATTTTTAGACCACGGGATGTTTTGATCTTCAATTTTGATGGGGCGGAATTCTTTAAAAACATGATTTTTAGTAAATATTATAGCTCCAGTTTTAGTCGGATTAATTGAATTTTCCACTTGATAAACCAGTCTTCAAGAATTTTGAGATGCCGAGTTAGAGCTATAGAGATGAAATTTGGATTTTTGTTTCTGGCTAATATTGCAGTGTCATCAGCATAAATGCTAAGAATGGTGTTGAACTGTTTAGGTATATCATTGATAAAGAGTGAAAAAAGAATTGGACCAATTTTGAACCCTTCTGCAACGCCAGCCTTAATGTTTTTAATGGCCCTTTATTTCAGTCGTTCTGAATAGTTAATATGTTAAGACCTGCTATTTATAACATATAATAGCTCTAAGTAAATAATGATATCCCGATACATTGACAAATACAGATTTAAATAAGGCAAAATGTCGAGATGATGAAGTTCGGTCATCGCCCAGACGTATTTCATTTCACAAGGATTGGGCACATGATGCATCAATGAATTTAGCTCAAAGGAGGAAAAATGCTATGAAAATATCAAAGAATCTATGGAACTAATTTCCACAAAAACAGAGCTTGAAGATTGAATCTACTAAATTTATTGAAATGAATTAATTAATCAGCTAAATTTAATGAAAAAATATGACAGTAATTGAAATGCAAAATGAAACAACAACGACGAGTTCCATGGTAGAATTTGGAATAGGAACAACAGAGAAAACTAACAAGGGCTTTCAGGCACAGATACCAAAGATGCAAAGTACCAAATGAGAGACAAAAGATAAGGAAGGCAATTAAAAGAAATGACGCAACCAATAATGGGATGTTAAAGAAAAAAATCCCGAGATTGCTTCGAATCTCTATGCAATCAAATCACTACTTTTAATTACTATACAAACTTGCAGCTGGTAAATTGAAGAAAAGGCCAATATTATCAGCCATCATAAGAGTAAATGGTTATAAAACAAGAAATAAATCAAAAGCAATAAAACCGATAATAAGTAGCTTATTTCAAGATAATGAAATTAATAATAAAAACAGAATACTAAAACTGATAAAAAAATAAATTGAAGAATATGAAAGAATAAAGAAGAACAAACCATGAACGAAACGTAAAATCTGAACAACCATAAAAAATATGGCAAAAAGGAAAGTTCCATGACTGATTGATAAAAAAGCCCATGAAAATCTCAACATATTTTTTGAGTTTTACAACAAGTGTCTGGAATTAGAATCATTTCCAAAATCATGGACAATCTCAAAAATAATTAAAATCCCTAAATCAAATAGGGATTTAGAAAATCCACGGTCTTTCAGATCAAACTGCCTTATCTCGTACGTCAGTAAGGTATTGGATAAATTAATTAAACAAAGATTGCAAAGATAAACCAAGGGCTTGACACATATCATCATGAGTTTCGTAACGGGTACTCGTATGAAACAGCCCAAGGTTCAGGATGGAGAAAAATCCGCGCTACGATAAAAAGTCAGATGAAAGCAACTATTATTTCTTTCGATGTAGAGGAGGTCTTCGACTCATGCTGGAGAGAAAGTGCCTTATGTGCTCTTTTAGAAATAAACTGCCCAAGTAACCGATTCTATTTCATTAAGGTTTACCTTTATGACAGACGAGGGACATACAGAGACGAAATCGGTAAATGGGAATTCTATATAAACGGGGAGGTTGCGCAGGATTCCTGCAGCGGTCCCCTCTTATGGAATCTTATGGTTAATACAGCGCTTACATTTTTTCTTACAGAAAGCTGTTATATACAGAAAAGTGCAGATGATGTCCTTTTAATTATTGCTAGGAGAACAAAGGAAGAAATAGAATTAAAAAGAAATGAAATTATTGAAGAACTGATCAACTAAGGAATTATCCACAAATTGCTATATAATGTGGAGAAAACAACATAAATGCCTATTGCGTTTAGAGAAAAGCTAAGACCAATTGATCCAACAAATATTAAACTGAAATCTAAACCAATTAATATTTCAAATCACATTAAATATTTAGGAATAAATTTGGATTGCAAACTAACATTTATAAAACACTTTAAGAAACTAAAGAAAAAGTGAAAAATATTATTATATAAATTATTAAAAATTGCAGATAGATTCTACTGGTAAAGATGACACAAAGCATAAGAAGCTTATACACGGAAGCAATTAAACCATTTGTTTTAATTGGATGCAGTGCCTGAGGTAACAGGATAAATCTTAAGAAATTCAGAAACAAGATGAACTCTATACAGCATCGGCCTCTAATTGCAATGATGAGGGCTTATAGAAATATATCAACCAAAGCAATTGAAGTCATAACTTGGATCCTACCCATGAACTTTCGGGAAATGGAAATGTACACTGTTTCAAATTGTAAGTCAAGAAAGAAAGTTTAAAAATCGGGATAAAATGTTTGATAAAGAATATAAGATAGAACACGATAATCTTGAAATCCATCTAACAAATTGTCTGACCTTCAGCTTTCAAAGAGAATGACCAAGAATAGATAGCATTGAAATATTCACTGATGGAAATTGGACTGTAGGGAAATTGATAAAAAAAAGGTTCATATTTCTGACCATGTCACAAACTATCAAGCTGAAATCTAAGCAATAAAAAGGGCAATTGAATTTCGGGAGAGGCTGGAGGACTGGCATAGCCGCTCTATATTCTCAAGCTCCATGTCAGCTTTTCATGCAATACAATCCACAAACACCAAAAATAAAGAGTTACGGAAAATTAAAGAAAATTGGAGAATGGTTAAATAGAACAAACGGATTAGATTAAAATGAATGAAGGTTCACGTCGGAATATGCGGAATGAGAGAGTAGATGAATGTGCAAAAAAGGCTAAATAGAAGACGACGACAAAAGAAAGACGAAATAGATATTGTAGACCCAAAATAATCCAACGCGTTAAGGAAAGAAATTAGGAGAAAGATGGCTATGCAGTGGCAGGATAGATGGGTAATGTAATGAAAATGGCGCATAACATTTAAATTCATACCGAAATCAAAAATTATGAAAAAGAATATTTTAATCGATGATAGTGTAACTTATATCGGGACATAGAGATTTCCTGAATGCATCGACTGATTCGGAAAGATGCAAGACAACACTCGTCAATTCAGAGGAAAAAGATTCAGTTCAGCTCTGCATTAAAGAATGCATCAAATTCAAGGAAAATGGAGGGAGACTCATTATGGATAATGAGTCTCCCTCGAGTTTCGAGCAAATGAGACTAGTCGGAAGGCCATCTGAGTTGCATATGAAAGGGAACGACTCCGTTCAATCCCGATTGAATTCTCGATGCTCTTCTTCAATTCTTCTTCTTTTTCTTTTCTTTTCTTTTCTTCCTTTTTTTTGTAGACACCATGTTTGTGGTTAAGCTGTAATAAAGTATTTTTAAAATTATTATTTAGGTATCCCAAACAACAGATGTCAAGTTTCGCAATTATTTACTATGTCAACGTATATCTAAGTAAATACAAACGAGAAGCTGGACAAAATGAAATATAATTAATCAAAAAACATTTTACAACTATATTTCCCAATTAATTTAGACACAAAACACTGTTTGTCTTATTCTCTCGCGTACTGATTGACACTAAGTGCGCAGTTTCGACGCATCTGTATTCTCATCCCGTGGCCGACTGGCACAAACGGATTTGTCAGAGCGTGTTTATCACGGAGCAGTCTACACATTTGAGGGATTTTTATTTTTTTATATAATTTTGGCAAATGTTACATACTTAGTTTAGGAGTAAAGGTGTTATGCCCAGCTATGCCGAAATCTATTAAAATTGTCAAACATATAAACAATCTAAAACTGCAAATACCTACCTACTTTGATCCTTAGAGTTCGAAAATAGGTTTATTAAATAACAATTTATAGGCACTTACAGTAATAATAATTATTTTAAAGTTAATTTTTAAATAATAAAAACTAAAAAATAGATAAGTAATAAAATAGGTAATTTATTAAATATACATTTTAATAAAAAACACTTTCGAGATAATATCGAGATATCATCATCATCATCATTATTATTATTTATTAGCTGCCCCAACAGACTTCGTACTGTCTCAAGTTATTGGCCTTTCATAGTCTAATATAAGAAAAAAAACTAAAACTAAAAAAAAAACCCGTGTTTCACAGTAATTACTTTATTTATTGAGTTATACCTTAATACTAAACAACGATTACTTACAAAAATAAGCTTTCTATTTCGTACATTGAAAGACTTAAGTAATAATGTGATTATATTTTCACTGTAATGCTTTATAGTATAGGATTTTTATTTGATTACTTGGCGAGTAAACAAATAAAGCTGACGCTTTTCCAACGCGAGAGTGGGCAACATACAACTGTTCATGAAAGAAAGATGGGTTTCAAGATTAATGTCGCAAAAACTCAGCAATTGACTCTGAGATTTATTTATGGTCTTAGCGAAAGCAAACCGCTCTAGAAAATTGCAGTCGTTTAAATTCATATGGAACTTCAGTTGGTACCATTGAGATGCAGAATATCAATCCATCTTCCTTATCTTTTCCCATTAGAATGGTTTAATAGGTCACATTGTTCAGTAATGCTTTTACTGCTAGCCGTGTGCCATTACAAAGACGCGGTGGGTTGATATTTCGCGACTTTATGACCACCTATACTATTATTAATTAAAGATTATGAGGTGGCTATCCTGGAAAATCCAGTGAGTTTAAAAATTCTGGTGGATAATTGACAACATGATCTTGGTTAATTACACAATCAACTGATTTATATGTCCTTAATTGAACGACAATTTCATTTTGAATGACACACAGACCTTTCTTTTGTTTTCTTTCTTCCTTATTTAAAAGCCTAAAATTATTTCACTGCATTTTTTTTATCGAAATAGCACAACTCTAAATCCTCAGGGACGAAAATAAATTTCTTTAACTAGCTTTTTTTTTCAGGATTCTCAATCATAGTGTAAAAAAATTGAAAGGGAATAGAGTAGATTCCATTGTTTTAAAATTTAATCTTCCATTCTGAAATATTTATTATTGACAAAGAAAAACCATTTCACCTTAATAATTCGGGAACCAAAATTTAGAGATGTGTTGCTACTGCTTCTCTATTTTTTACTGTCAGAGGAAATGAATTCTTTTTTTTTAATAAAACTTATTTAATTTACTATACAGATTTATTGAATGAAATTGTAGGAAAATAATATGAGAACAATATGGACTATTTCTAAGCTCTTGTAGAGGGGAGATTTTTCTTTCTGAAAAAATGTTCGAATATCATATCTTTAGTTCTTGTTAAATTTATGACCCTTGAGCAAAAATCTAATAAAAATTCGAAACTCAATTTCTTTTAGATTACTGTACTTAAAAACTAATGATCTACTTTTCTTCTGGAATAAAAAAATCAGTAAAGCCTAATGCAGAAAAATCAAACTACACTGAGTTCCGTCAAAGTCATTGATTGTGCCAATAACCTTAACAGCAAATGTTGTGAATAAAGGGATTTTTTTTTCACTTTCGAATTCCGTCTTTTAGCAGGTTCTCTAAGATTGTTTTTTTTTTAAAACTTAGATCGACGCTCTTACTGATGATGTTTGAGAGCATGAGGCTGATTTTTTCCATTTGCCTCATAAATATGATGAATAGCATTGGCCATAAAAGCGTTTATTAAGAAAAATACATTTAGAGCTATCCCATAACACTTTTAAGATTTTTAAATGTTATTTCATCTCCGCATGTGGGTAAACACTTTAAACGGCGTATTGGGAAGAAACAGTTCCGAATGAATTTGTGAATTTCTCAGTTCTTTTCCAAGAACATTCAAGTCTCAAAAATCTAACTGAAAATATTAATGTGAAGGAAATATCATCTGGCATGTAATATTTAAAGCACTCCTTGAATGCATTTCAAGTTTAACTGCCCGTCCATTCTTCTTGTATAAAATGTAATGATTCGGTTATTGATTCGAAGCACAGCTACCATAGCTATTTTCTCTCGTTGATTGAAACTATCCTCTCAAAAACTATTTTTTCAGTTGTGAAGCGCCTTTATCCATGAAATGTCTGTGGAATGATGTGAAAATTGCGTTTCAAATTTCTGTATTATTCTCATCTATATTTTTTTATTTTATCTAATATTACTGGAAAAGGTCTTGAGGTTATGCAATGTTCCAGGATAGTTTTTACATAAGCGTACCTTAAAATAACGTGGACGATTGAGGATTCAACCTAAATAATATCCTACAGCTTCGAAGTGTCAATAAAAATATTGGAATTTCTGAGATATTGTGTTTTATAATATTGTGAAGCAAATAGATTCAACGTAGCTCATCGGCAAATAGAAGGCTTCCAAACGAATGATGATATTCCAAATTTTCAGTTCTGAAGAATCGTGTTCTACATAAATATACATTCATATAAAAGAACTATGGAGACAAAATTCGTGATGTGGTAGCAATGTTCGTCATCGAAGAAGATAAAGATATTATATAGTAACAGTAGAGCAATTACATTAATTTCGGAATATTTCAATTTAAATTATTTTTAAATAAAAAAATATTCCATGAAATATATTCTAAATGTTTCTTCATACTTCTGGCAATAATGAATTCTAAGTTCTTAAATAGGGTCCAAAGTTATGTTTATAGAAAGTTAATGTTGTTTGGGGCTTAATGAGGCCTTGATTTTAAATTGTGCTACATGACTTTGCCAATAAAATAAAACGCGCAGAAATTAAAATATAAACGGAAGCTAGATAGCATAGGTTGCTAAGAGTAGCACTGGTAAAACAAAGCATAAAATAGCACCATACTTTGAATGCTAACTAAACAGCAGTAATTTTTTGCACATTTTGTCAATTCTATAATAATTTAATTTGACTCACTTCAATGAAAAAAGATCATAGGAATAATTTTATATTTTACTGGGTATTTTTTGCATAAAATACATTATTGTAATAAAATTATCCCACAGCTTTCATCTACTGTAATAATATACTAAATAATATCAAAGTTAAATACCGATATCGAAGATATGGGAATAGTAGTAGCTTGTTTTAAAAGGAAGATAACTGTATGGCTTTTTTGAATTTTCAGAGGGCATCCGGGGGGAGGTAGGATTCAAAGATAGGAACTGCCCAGTTCTTTGTTCTTGCAAATCGAGAGACTATATGGTCAAAGTGTGAATAATAAATGTTTTCTCCTACTTTAACTAATTGCAATGGACTATGTCTGCAATGCAATTTTTGACCTAAATACTTTTTTGGTTACTAAAGCTCAATCAATACGGGTGTATTTGTCAAGTTGTTTCTAATTTGATGTTTTTATTGAGAATTTTGAGTTTAGCCGTCATTAAACCAACGATCAACTTTTTTGTAAAAGTAGTATTTATTTTTCAACAATTTTAAATGGCTTTAATGTAATTATATGTCCCTTTCATTTGTAGAAAAATACGAAAATTAAATTTTTTATCGTTCTAGAGTGTTTTTTGCACGAGTTCTTTTATTATTAAATTAAAAACCTAAAACTTTATGATTATTTTGTAACTAAGAGGATAAATCTTTTTTTAAAAAAATTTCTTCTGTTTACGTATTTTGAAATTACTATGCGATGGGAATAAACGTTGAAATAGCTATTCTACAAAATTCTATGATCAATGGCAAATGTTGAGAACATCCTGGGCATCGGAATAACGAGATTTTCTAAGTGGTTAATGTAACTCTGACTGTCCCGTATCTATCGCAATAAAGCAAATGGTTTTTTTATTTTTAAATTTGTGTTTCCTTTCCCTGCATGTAACTGGTAAGTCGAGTTAAATGTGAGCTTACTTTTATTAATGTATAATAAAATGTATATGACACGTAGGTCTTCAATATGACATCTGTAACTAATGCACAGATGTTTAAAACACAATTACGCAGAATGTGTCAATGGAAATACAACACCACATCATACAAATACTATTAGAGCATGTGAAATCTATTTATAAAGAAAATACATAATGTTTTCTGTACCATATTTTTTGGGACTCAATGACTTCTGGCAGGGAAACGTGGCAACCGCCGCGAGGAGCAATATTTCTTGTTCTGATTTTTGAGAGTCGTTTTTCATTTAATAATATTTTCTTGTCTCGGACGAAAATTGAAAGCCACTCTTTGAAAACGAAAGAAACATCGTCAATTAAAAAACCTTTATCCATATACATTTGATGAGCAATAGCAAAATGAAAGCAATTCTTGTTAATTAATAATCACCATCAATGAAGAGCTTATTCAGATTTTGTAGGATCCTACATTACGTAAACTAAGAGATTTCACGCAGGCCCCGTTCAAGTGTTTTCAACGTTCATCCTTTAAATTGAAAGTAATAGTCTTGAAAATATACGGGCCTTTTACTTATTTATGAATATATTGCCTTTTTTTATTTTGTTAGGGTAAATAAATATGAACGAATTTTCAAAATACAAAAATCAAACTAGAAAATGAGTTTCAATTTAAAATATTCACTTTCTTGATTTCCACAAAAACAAAACTGCCGATACTGGTGTATTTGTGCATGTATGATTTTTAATCCAAATTTTTGAAACTGGGAAAATGTTTTAAATCCGAATTGACCTTTTGACCCGACTGCTTAACCCATGAGGCGATACTTCAAACATGATAATAAATAATTAATTATTGAAATTATTTAAACAAATTCCATCAAACCAAATTTTTAGTTAAATAATAATTAAATTTTAGTCAAAATAAGTAAGATGTATGAGAAAGATGTAAGTATGGATAATTTTTAAAATAAATACCGTCAATTACATACAATTGCAAAATGTATATCTTTTCAAAATGAAAATAGTAAGAACTACTTAAGTTCATTCAAATCTAAAATTTATCATCTAATTTTATATTAAATAAAAAAAAATATCCCCAATCAGATCAACAATATTTTAATCAGTTCTCATCAGTTGCCGATGTTTTGATTTGTAGATACTGTGCTATTAAACTACTACTTACATTCTAAATAACACTTTTGAAAGTTTCATGTCTTCGGAAGTTATATACATGTATTCTAAGAAACCACAAATAGATTTATAATTACTTCGTATTGGGATTATACTTCCTTTCTTTTTTTGAATTTCTTGAAAACAGAGCACAGTTACCGAATTTGAAAAGTCGAATAAGTTAAGTTTTATCCTAACATGAATTTCATTAAATATTTTGGTTGTAAAACGGTTACTTTTTTAACAATAATTTATGAATGGATTGCAGAATCTTTTTAATAGTCATCAATCGTATGCTTTCTCTCAAAAAAAAAAAAAACTCATCGTCCTAAATTTATTGTATATTATATCCCCAGGAGCAAAATATACTTAACTACAAAATGTTATAATAATTTTATTTCAATATTATAAAGTTAAGAGAAATTCTTTGTGCTTTGTTGAAAAGTTGCTTATGTTGGAACTCCAATCGATGCCTGAATTGGCCTGTCTACCTGAGTTCCTTCGCCTTCATTTGACTAGATTTCGAATTTTATTATATTAGGAAGCTAATTTAATAGAACTAATATTACGAAACAGAAAATAAAAACGGAATTATAATAGTTGGTATTTATCATGAATTAGAGGTTAAACAAGCTAAAGCAAAAGGGTAAAATTAAGGCAAAGTTATCAAATTTTGATTCAAATAAAGCACAAACTGATATTGATTGATTTTGAATTCTATGTGAAGAAAGAAACATCTTATATTAGTTGAATTTTGTTTTAAACATTCTATGTGGATATGAATTCGGTATTCAAAAATACATATTTTAATTGAGTTTAAAGAAACCAATGTTCCGATTTGGTCCAGTTTTTTTTTCTTTTTGTAATTAGATCGATGTCACAATTTTCGGAAGGTATGATCTTTCCATTTTAAAATATAGTTCTTAAAATATTAAGTTTTTATAGTTAAAAAACCCATCAAGCATTCATAGAACAACAATATTTTTCTGCTTAAGGTATCTAGAAGAATAGTCAATATGTAGAACGCGCTAATTCTATTTATCAGCCATTTAAGTTAGAGTTTTTATTAGATCAAATAGTTACATCACTAAAACTAAAATTCGAAGCAAATGCATACATCTATTCTTAGCTCAAATAGATTTTTTTCATCAAACACTTATTCTTGAACGTGATAACATCCTATACAAATGTTTTTTTCTTTGGCATTTTTTTAATAAAATATATAATATTCCGGAAGATAGTAAGAAAATTCTGATGAAACAGCGGTTATGATTATGTGAGTAGAATTAAGGTTTAAAAATGTATTTTAGCATTTTCTCCGTGAAGTTATGTCAAAATGGGCAACAGTTTCTCCTCTCTCTCTGAATAAGTCATTACATAAAAATATATGGAAGAATAGCAGGAATTTGGTCCTTAGTTCCCACAATACGTATGTAACATCAATCACACATGGTTTTTTAATAATGAAAAGTAAAAGAATTCTTTGGTTAAAAATTGAAAAAAAATTATATTTCTTATTTTGTCTATTGATATCACTTATTTAACGATTTTAATTTATTATTTCTTATATAATTAAGATTCTACCTGTAAATTTTCTGTAGTAACAACAAAAATATAATTCAAAATAAAAATGGATATTCTTTAGAATTCTACATTCAATTTTTGATGCATTTTTATAAAATCATTTGCTTTTACACTTCCAACTTGAATTAAATTTTAAAACAATTTTACTCCTATTAAAATGATGCATTAATAGATACGATTATTATCATATTTGATACTTTGTAATTATTAGTATTACTATACATATTTCTTATTTTATAATTTGAAATGTTTTTAATGTTAGCTCTTAACTTTCAAAGGCTTGTTCGTAATATTTTTGACTGCATTTCAGTTCAAATAGGTTAAATAATACTGAAGGAAAGTTTCTTTTGTTAGCATCAAAGCATTAATTATATTAAAATTTTCTAAGGAAGCCAAATACAGATGAAAACTTATTTTATAAAAATGTAAGTAAAAAGTAATCCTTTTTAAAGAAAATCAGAAATTTCTTTACAATAACTTATTCAAAAACGAGTAATGTTCTAATCAAAAAAAACCCTTTAAACGTTGAATTTTTTATTTATTAAAATTTTGAAATATTTCTCGTCATATGTTTGTAATTTTTGTTGGTTAAAAAAATGAAAACAGATACAATTTAATCAAGTTTACTCATACGAGACATTTATTTCATAACTAGATACACATTTTATAAAAGACATTGTATACTAAGAGACATAGTCTATTTAAACTGATATCGGCAGGATAATAAATACGTTTATGATGTTATTTTCATAGGCAAATAACCATTTCTTCTTCCTTTTCTTCATTTGTAAACGTTTTAATTATTTTTATAAACTTCTAGTTTTTATAAAATATGTATTTTTAATAATTATTTGCATGATTATCAGCTTTATGATACAGTAATAGATTTATTGCTACTAGTTTGATTTGATTAAAGAATTGACAATATTTTTTTTATTTTGATTTTTTTTAAATTTCCAAGCATTAATGATAGTGGAACATTACTTATGCTGCTTTCAAAAATATGCTATATTTTAGGTTGAAGGCAATACTTCCTAATCTTTAATTTTTCATACAAATTTCAAACATGTTATAGAAGAAATTTCAAAGTCTATGACTGAACATTCGGGACTCCATTAAGAGACTTTTAAAACATTGAATGTTTATACACAAGAATCTTCATTTTGTCGGAGGAAAGTGAAAATATAATTAAGAAGACATTTACATCCTCTGAGAAGTTTCCGAGTGTAAAGAAGAAATATGCAGGATTCAAAGCTCTGTCAAAAGAAAAACTTCTCTCTGTTCACGAATATCTTTGCCATGAAGACAATATTTTTTTCTGCTGATCTATTTTCACACGTATGTATCAGCAAGCAAACCATTCGATGCTTTACTTAATTTTAACTATTCAAATAGAGGGTTTGTTTTAATAGCAACTGGCACTTCGCTGTTAATCCCGTATACTGTCCTTCTGAATCTATGCAATGAGCTTTTGTTAGAAGAGGATGAGTTAATAATCGTCGAAAATTCGGGATCACTATAAAAAAGGAAGATATCTCCACTTGCAGAATTTTTAAGACAACTTCACTCCCCCTCTTGTTATTTCAAACTGTTTAATGTCGGTGATTTAGTTTTAACTGGCTTCAAGAACGAGGCATTTGGGAGAGAACACACCTGTATTTTGTTTTCATTTATACTTTCTGGCTTTTTTTCATTAATGCAGCATCATGTAATTACATTTTCAAGTTGACTGTAATTTAAACTGTATCGAATCCTATTTAAAGGAACATATGGTTTTATTTTTCATGTGTCAAAATTTCAATGCCGTTACTGATATTTAAATTTATTGGAAACAAAAATGGGAAAAAATAGATACAAGAGCTGAGCCAGATCAAAAAATAAATTTTCAAAGATTGTTTTATAAAAAAAATTATCAATTTACAATGGAAAATAGGATGATTATCCCATAAAAAAGAATCTTCCTTTTCTATCTCTTTCTTACCAGAATGCATTCTCTGCAAACACTCTAAAGTTTTTCTTCCAGATATATTTAATCTTCAGAAAACCTACAATGTATGTGCTAATGTTATTAATTGATACGAGCAATTGCTAGCTATAGAATCAAAGGCTTGCAAATAATATCGCTGTGTTTAAATACCTAACAAACGAACGTAACAGCTCCCTTTTTTTTCTTTCTTTCAGTTTTAACCGTATTTCTATATGATTCTATGAGGGTTTTTTTCTCCCTGCGCACAAAAACATAACAGCCAGCGTTCTATTTCTTTTCACAAATGCAGAATGATAAATCAAGAATTTTATGTTCCTTTAAATAAAAGAAGAATAGCTCAATCCTACTTAAGAAAAAACGTTACAATTTTGTTGTAAATTTTATTTTTTGTGAATACTTGTCAATATACATCTTGTTCATACCCATAAACACATCTTTTACAATCGTTCTGATGTCTTGTTTGTTCTTTATTGCTTCGGCTGAGGATGGAATATTATATAAATATGTATTCAAGAATTGTTTTCCAAAGGTTTTGCACGTTACCTAATTTATTACTTGGAGTAAGGCCTAAATAATGAATTCTAAATTTCAGCAATTCTGTTGTATTTTAATGTGCATGTGAGGAATCCAGCATCCTTGCCATCTTTTTATGCTTTTATACACATTTTAACTACAAGCTGGTAGATTTTCAGGAAGTTTAATTTTTTTGAATTCATTGTATTTTTATTTATATTTATGAACTCATTTAACTTTTAGATAATGTATTCTCACTGATGATTAAAAAGCTGCGAACTTAAATCTGATACTTTAATCATCTGTCTTTCGCTATCTTGTGAAAGCGGGAGGATGTCAGTCCGAATATTATAAACACTGGTTGGCATAGTGTTATAGGGCCTAATGAACTTTAAAAGAACTATGAACAGAGCAAGGTCTTTGTATTTGTTGTTTTGTGAGGGACTCGCCCCAGATGTAAATACTGTAGATCTGGGCTCTTTTCATCTTTAATTTCTACCATGTTCCTACAAAATTCTTCTTTATAGTCCAGTCTGATTTAATTATTTACATAAATTTCCTGTAAGTCTTAAAACATTAAGACAAAGCCTTAAAAAGTTGATAGTCCAAGTAAGTTTACTATTAATTAAAATCTCCAAAATTACTTGAAGCTATCACTAACCTTTGTAGAGCGCTACTGATGAATTGGAGATCTTGCTTTTTCCGTTTCAAATTGAAAATAAAATATTTAGACGATAAAATGGCTCCTAAATTAAGAAGGTGTAAGAATTTTTTCTTTTGTTCTTGTTAAGTGTTAACATGCAACATTTTTCTAATATCTATGAAACTGGAGAAAAATAAAAGTAAATATAAGTGTATTTTATTCAAATTCATTACGGAGCAACAGCTATTATTCATTTGCTGCTTTTCCGTATTGCATCATTTCAAATCTCTAGCACTATTGCTAGTTTTCAAATTACTCATCACTTTATCAAGAAAGTATCGGTAAATGAAGATGCCTATTTTCAGTTTTTAAAGAGGCCATTTGCATAAAAAATTGGGATTTAGCTAAATTTCGGAGATTTTCTTCCTACAATCTCTTTCACAATATTTTTACATATATCTTCGTATTTTAAAAATATTATTGGAGTCTATAAATTAATATTTTTGCGATTATAAATTGATAAGTTTAATTCTAAAATATGTACAAATCTTCAGTAGTTTTTTTTCTTATCATACATAATAAATACTAGGTCGTCCGCAAAAGCCTGTAAATTATGAAAATATTTTTTAATTGGAGTTAAATAGATATCCTAGATGATAGGGACAAAAGAAGATCCATGTAGGCAGTCTTTGAGCTTATTGCTCTCTATTATTATACTTACATAAAATTCAGGGACTTCGTAACTAAACGATCTTTTTTAAAGTAGAATAATGATGAAACTATTGTTCAAAAAGCTATGAAATTCCTTTCAGAGCATGATGAAATGACGGAAATTCGTCTGAGCGAATATAAAAAGTCGTTCAAACTTTCTGCGCCAAATGGCAGTTTCAATGAATCGTAAATTTAACATGCATGAACGACAGTTTATAAGTTTTATTATTGCAAAACGTGTTCAACATGGTAACCTCTTTTGCGGTTATCATTTGGAATCGTATAACAGCACATTTCACAGATGTCCCTTACATATTCTGATCGTGAAATTAGATACATTTCTTGGATTATCACAATTTATCAGATGTTTCAAATCCCCCCTCCCTAAAGCCAAAAAGTTACATTGATTAAGGCGTGGAAATCAAGGAATCCACAGATTACAAAAGTAGCGGCTGACGATTCTTTCTTCTATGAAAGAACTTTTTAAAGACATCCTTAACACAATGGCTAAAGTATGGATAAGCTCCATCTTGCATACAAATAATGCATGGGATACTCTGACGTGTTTTCAAGCAATCGAGTATGTTATTGGACCTCTAGCATCTAAATCTTGAAAGAAATAGGGAACGAGCATAGATAAAGTAAGAAAGCAAACCCCGAATCCTTGATTTGGATAACTGTAAGCACACCTGTACAATTAAACGAGGATTTTCTGGTTCCAAAATTCGACTGTAGTGAAAATTCAACGAAACGTTCAAATGAAAGTGCATTTCATATGTCCTAGAATGTTCACAAGCCATTCTGAATAAGCTTCAACAGGAGCAAGAGTCTCATGTGTCTCGAAAACATGTGGAAAACCCCTCTGCACAAGTTGAAGCTTCTGAGAATAATACCAGAGGATATACTATTTGATATTCTGAGCCGTTGAACGGGGCATATGCAATTCTTTTGCTACAAGATGGAGATACATGTAGGTGCTATCCTGTATAATGAAAATATTGTATTCTTTCACATGAAATTCAATCTTCTATATTGCTTCTGTGATAACAGGTTTTCTTTCTCTTCCAAAATGAACGCTAAATGATCTTGTTTCTTCAAATTTCGTTACCATTAATTGAAGTTTTTAAAAGTCAATTAATTCTTTTCTCATCTCCAACATAGTTCGATATTTTCAAAGAGCCGTTACTTTGGAATTATCGTTTTAGTAAAGCAATTTAACTAATAAAACTCGATCTGATAAACATAATGTTTTTCTGATTAACAATGGCGAATATACTGGGAAAAAATGTGTCATTGTTTTTCCTTTTCCGTTTGTTAAAATCCTTATTCCCTTGTCTTAATCACTCAACTCATTCACTTTAACCTGAAAATTAGTTATAGAACAAGTTTTCGATCGAGTGCAATTATTGAATTACGCTGCGTTAAGAGATCTTGTGCCTCTCAGTTGCTAGTGCATTCATTCGAAAGTAGATTTCTTAAGGGTAATTCAGCGCCTACATTGAAGGACGTTTCACCGTTAGAATATTTTCTTTTCTTCCGGTTACTGTCAAATTGAATTTTTTTAAAGTTTGTTGAGGGCAGTGTACTTAAGTATGTTTAATGAAAGTTGTTGCTAAAGGTGTAATCAAGAAGATTTTTTGTTACATTTTGCAGTTCTTTTTAGATATTGTGTGATTTAATAAGTATAAATTATTCTATCGTATGAATAAAATGGTGATGTAATCTAAATTAAGTACCAATCGCGAGTGTGAACCTATTTAAAACATCCTGAGTTGACGAAATTTCAAACTGTTTTTTTTATTTGTTCAAACAAATTTCCATCCGTTCATTATGTAAAACGTAAAATTTTAAAACTTTCTGAACAATAGGTTCGTCAACAGATAGCTTTAAAATAGGCTACTTTAATTATGGAAACACTGTACCTTTCTTTAAATAATATACTCACTGGCAAATGAATTAGAAAACTTTGAGATTTGCATTTGAATGCGTGCTAGGGATGAAGTATGCAAATTTTTTGTTATGACATGGATTACACGTGTTTAGAATGCTAGCATATGTAAGTTGTAAGAGTCCTTTTCGCGATAAATGAAGTAAAACGGGAAACGCGACAGATCTTTCAGCATTTGAAAAAGGGATTATTGTTTTTGCCCCTTTAAAAGGTCTTGGATTTCGAAGATAGTAGATATCAATGGATTTTCAAAAGCAGCCTTATCAAAGGTTTTCAAAAGTTGGAATCGGAACCCAACTTTTTCCAAGAGCGTGATCGGTGTCGTCTCCGATGGAATTGTTAGGCAGAACAAGGGCTCTACTGTATTTCAACTGACACAAATCGTCAACCAAGGCTCTTCCCAACAGATTTCAGCTCGAACCAGGCGCAGGAATTGTAGAGGATAGGAATGCATTGTCGAGTGCCTGTGAGAAAGCCAATCATTTATGCCCGACACACAAAAAATATTTTGCAGTGGTGTCGGGAAAGAAGATACTTGGAACCTGAGGATTGGAAACGGGTAATGTGGTTGGAGGAATCACGCTATGCCTTAATTTGGAAGGATAGATGAAGTCGAATTTGGTGAGAACTCCACGAAGCCATGAATCCATCTTTCTTTACTCGCACTGTGCTAGAGTTGGAAGGAGTATCTTGATATGGAACATGCCCTGCTGGCATGGAAGTGATTCCCTGGTGTTCCTCGAGTGTGAAAAAACAGCCATGCGATACCTAGATATACTGGCAGATCAAGTGTACCCTGAAATGTTTCAGTTTTATCCTGATGGTGACAGATACTTCTTGGACGATAACGCAACTGTACATCGTACCAGAAGTGTTCAAAATTGGTTCGCTGAACCTCAGTCTGAGTCCCAACAGCGTCCCTGGCCACCGCATAGCCCGGATCTTAACCCCATATAAAATGTTTGGGATATGGTGGAAAGACGCATCCAACAGCACTCTCCTCTTCCCTCTAATTTACAAGATCTAAAAACTTCATAGCCGATGCATGGTATTCTCTGCATGTAAATGCGATCCAGAAGCTTTTAGAATCAATACCCAAACGAATCAGAACAGTTATCAGTGCAAAAGATGGTCCAATGAAATAGTAATTTTGAGTTTCTAACTCATTGGCCAGTTTTTGTAATATAAAAAGTTTCTAAAAATCCTAGAATTTTAAGATTTCATCAATATTTAAAAAATTTCTAAAACTCTTGGAGTGTTAAAATTTCAACAATATTAAAAATTCATGGTCACTCATTATTGCCAAAAGTAACCTTAACATTAAGTAAAAGTAATCTTTAATTTTTTGTTATTCATGACACTGAATATCTATGCCGATCTGACTTAACCAAATTAGGATTCAGAGTATCACCCTTCTCTACATCTAATTAGTAGTTAGTTGTTATATCCGTTCAATTTGTTTGAAAAATAATAACTCCTTCATTGGTCTTCAAAAAGCAGGCCACCAGTATGAAAAGCAAACCCCAGAATCCTCCCCCCTGCTTTTAAAAGAAACAAAAATTCAGTGCTCTTTAGTCAGAGATTCACATAAATAACTAAAAAAGTGTTTGACAATTCAAAAATTATAAGGATCCAGAATATATAGTCCATTTTATATAGGTCAGAAATTTGTCTTTTTTTCAGTTAATAAATATAACATTCGTATAGTATTTCATAGTGAAGAAGATAATCTGTTTTCGTAAGTTTACATAAATACCTAAATTTGTCACAGTAAGTCTTGTAGAATTGTTCTCATGAATTCCTCTTAGTTTCTAAAAGCAGTTTTTTAAAACTAACGCATTTTTTTTATAAAGGAGAGATGCGTATATTGAGCAGTTTTCTTAGAAGTGCTGTCCTTTTATTTCTAATAAGTTTTGCTGTATTTATCAGACAATGTTTTACTTTCAGTTTTTCGTTCAAAAATATGAATCTTTTGAAGATCTTATTTTCTTAGATTTCTTTTGGGATGAAATAACAGCAGAACTGGCTAAAATATTTATAAAAATGTATTCAAAATGGGTTAAAAATTAGGTTAGACAAAAGAAATTTGCTTGGATATCTACTTTTATAATTCAATTTGTTTCTGAAGTTCTTAACATTTTTTTCTTTTCATTCTTCATTTTAAAGAAAAAACAGTATCGTTTAAGTTGTTCAGCTCGAGTTGTATTAAGGCATACGATTGCTGTATAAGAAAGTATATAAATCTTCCCGTATTTTCAAACATTACTTTATAAGCAATATGCTATTAGTATGAGAACCTATATTTCTAATAGTTTCAAATGGAGAACTATATTTCTTAGCACTGAATTTTGTAAAATTGTTGGAAGCTATGAGCACTGCAAGTAATACTTTTAGTTATTAATAACCTATTTCTATGTGTTCAGGTTTCTCAAAACTATAACTCTAAAAGTTGCCACCAGAGGGTGACACCAGAAACTAGGAACTGCTTTAAAAATAGCTTTACTCATTAATTATTATAGTTTATTTTAAGTCTTAATTTATTCAGTAATTCCTTATTTATTTTTTCTTGTAAATCTTCATGTTCATTTAGTTAAAATATCATTAATTTTAGTCTTTAAGATTCTAGCTATTCAGCAGTTGTTTGTTGCGCACTAGTCATTTTGTGGTGATATTCGAGTGGCTGTTGGTGAAGTCATTACGTGGCATTTTGAATAAAGTCAGTTTTTGTTGGTTTAGTGAAATCGTGATTCTTGAGTATGGTTCTTGTGGTTTTTTCTAATATTTGTAGCACCAATGGATACTTCGTGTTGTATTTGGTGGGCACCCAATTCATTGGAAAAGACAGTGAGTCGTTTCAATTAACTTCTGATACTGTATTATGTTAGAAATGACATTAAGTATTTTAGTGAACCAGCATTCTAAAAACTATACAGTCCTCTCCTTATAACCCATTCTATTCAAATCATTCTACACTGTGTTTATGAGAGTTATATTCCCACTATGTTGATTTACAAAACAATTCGAAATCGGTCATTGCTTAAAAGTATTTGAATAGTTAAAATCTTTTATATGTTTCTCTGTGCCGTCATGTGAAGGAAACAAGTATTATAAAAGAAATGATGTTATGTTGGCATCACTACATTCTTTGTAACTGAGCTTCAACATCTCTAACATCAGCTCTTTAAGTATGGCCCCATTGTGTAGATTTTGACCTTTTGAGCTCCGATGGTGCCTCTGACTCACCATTCAAGATTGTGCATCATTTTGATGTTTTATTTATTTATTTTCCAAATTTAATTGTTAAAAACACCTACATAATGGTTAAGAGATGTAGATTAATTTTTCAAAGAAATTCGACTTAAAAGAATTATGCATAGTTATTTTTCCTTGCAGTAAACAAATCTTTGCATTAGGTGAATAATTTTGCATCGAATTATTTTTCGGAGTGCAAAGGGTTAAACGAATCCTTTGTTTTAAAACCCTACCTTCTGAAACATTTAATTCTTTATATTTGACAGTGAGTTGTGAATATTTGATGGAAGAACTTGATTGAAATATTTTTTGAATAGTTAGAAACTATTTGTATCTTTGATATAAGTATTAAACTTTTATTATTTTTGTATATAGGCATAGGTATACTCCGTCCCGGCCGAAGCCATTCGGATATAACGATGAGCTGCCGCAAGGCAACCCCCACCGAGCACGGAAGTGCAGGTTAATCAGCTTAATTTTCATAAAACAATTCAAAGAACCAATTCGGAAAAAGATACGAATTTAGATTCTCAAAAAATAACACCTTGCCTCCAAGTATAGTAATTATCAAACATATCAACAGTTATTAGAGGAACATAAAAATGTAAACAACATTAACTAAGAAAATACTGTTTAAAAAAAAGGTATAAACATTTTAACGGCTATTAGAGGAACATAAAAAAGTAAACAACGTTAACTAAGAAAATGCTGTTTAAAGAAAAAGATACTGTCTGTCCAAAAGGAGATCTCTGACCGACAGTCGTCTATGTTTACGGCGGGCGTCATAGAAACAGGTGTCGATAGGGAGGATCTATTTTGAATGGGTGGAATCGGGAGGAAGTCTGGCGAGTTATTTTTTATCTTGGCGAAAAAATGAAGCAATAAAAAAACTATTGCTCATTCGTCTTCTCGCTTTACCGCAGTTGCTCGTATCTTTATATTTGCTTAGCTTACTTTATTTATATTTTATTAATATTTTCTTTCGTTAATATTAACTGCATTTCATTATTTAATAATTTTAGTCTCTTGAATTTTGAGATCCTTTAAAATGCCTTTTTGATTTAAGAATGGAGAGACTTTAAAATCACAAGCACAAAAAATTGTGCATAATGTTATAGAATTTTGCTTGTAACTTGCTGAAAATTCGTATTGGTAAAAGGATGGGGTTTTAGAAGAACTAGTAGATGAACTAGTAATTCAGATTGGAAGTACTGAATCGGATTCCGATTCAGAAGAAACGGAATCTTGTGACAGTGATTTAGAATTCTTTTAATTCAAAGTACGCAACTGTCACATGATCTCTGCTAGTTTTGCACTCTTTTAATAATAATTAATGTGTTTTATAAATAAAAAGTTAATTTTAAAATTGCTTTTTTTGTTTCATTTCAATTAGTTTAATCATAAGTTATAAAAGATATAGAATTTTATTTTGTTTATTTCCTGAAGCTACGAAATTTGATTCCTTTTTGTTATTTTCTATTTTTTCATTAATGTGCTCTTGTTTTCTGTTATTCAATATGTCGATAATCAAAAGTTTCAGCTTAACATACTTTTGATTATCCTTATTTTTTTAAGTTTTATTAAAAAAATCTTTGAACATTTTATTTATCTTATAGCTTTTATTTATCTTATTTGATAAAATTTAATTGTTAGTTTTGAGTTTCGAAAAGTAGTATATATATCAAAAATAAATATATATATTTATTTATTTAAAAACTTTTTGGAGAGGTTTTAAGCATATTTAACAATGGATATTTTACTTTGTAACAGAATAAAAGCAACCTTTTATAAAAATTATGAAATAATTAAGATTATTATGTTATTATTTTTATGTTGAATTAGACAGATTACTTCGCGTTTGCTGCGGCTAATTTGATCTTAAGAAGTTACATAAATTTAAAACAAATAAAATGAAAATTAATTTTTTGTCATGCTGGCTTCTACAATTTTTTTATTCTTGTGCAGTCGTTTGACATAAATAATTATTCAGTTTCCTATTTGATTTACTCTGTTCTTTCTGTACTAATCAGATAGGAATTTCTGTATTATTCTAACAGGAATAATATATTTTTTCAAAATTCCAAGTACGCAAATGATTTTCAGCCCAGTGAATTATTTTTCGAATTTGCTTTCAAAAATTAAAGGCAATATATCAACACCGCCAATTAGGCGCTAAACACGCCAACGTTAAAAACTTGAATGAATTTCTACCTCTGCGAAATGGACTCTTCCTGCAGTAACCTGTTTCTATAACGATCGCCGTAAACATAGACGACTTATGGACATACAGTATAAACATTTCAACAGATATAAGAAAAACATGAAAAGGTAAACAACGTTAACTAAGAAAATACTGTTAAAAAGAAAAAGTAAAAAACAATTATATACAAAGGAAGCTCTTGGTAACCCAAAAGCAAATAACATATATACAAAATAAAGTTTCCGTATACAATATAGAAGATAAAAAAACAAAAGTCAAAACAAAGAGTCATTTCAATCGTTATCCATGGATTCCAACTGCATAAGATTATTGATAATTTCAGAAGCACTTTCCCTAAAGAGAGGGAATTTTAATAGCAATTTGATGTCCAAATTTCTCTAGCCTAATTGCCATGTTGAGCGGGTGTTTTCCCATAATTCACATTCCTGTATAATATGATGAATGGTTCCAGAAGATTTGCCGCATCTGCACTTATCAGATTTTCCAAATAACCTAGCTTGGTGAGCATTAAAGACCCCATGACCAGTTATTATTTGGTTTATGAAAAAGTTACCATATAGTCTTTTAAGATGCACTGTTTGAATAAATTTTTTAGTCCCAACACCTTTATTGGAGGCTTCCCAACGAACCTGCCACTTTTCAATTATTTTTTTTTATTTATTTCAGTTCGCAGTTGAGTTGCAGTTGGACTGAAAGAATAATCAATAGTCTCTTTCTTAGTTGCTTCTTTTGCATAAAAATCTGCTCACTCATTACCCTCAATCCCTATATGTGCTTTAACCCAAGTCAAATTAATATTGAGTTTAGATTTAACTATTAACTTTTTTATTTCCTGTATGAAATTTTTATCTTCGTTTGGAGCTAAGCTCTGATGTGTAAAATCTATTTTATCATTCATATTTAAAGCGTAACTTTTAAAAGTATTCTCATTAATTTTCTCAATTTCTTTACAGTTATTTTATTTGTTTTAGTGTGAACTATTTATCTGTTCCATAGAGTGCGAGCAGTTTGAACAAGATAATTCTTTTGCGCGATTGAACATATCCTAACCTAGTAGGATACACATTTATGTCAGTACTACTTTTGTAAATTGAAATGATTGCACTCAATGTGACTGAATCCTCTCCCCCTCCTCCCTCTCAAACGTATTCGGAAACCAGGTGAAAATATTGTTTCTCTCTCGTATTGAAAATAAATATTTTATTCCTGTTATTTTTAATTGAAGATATACTTTCAAATACTGATATTGGATGATTTAATTTCTTCTTACACTGAAGTTTTATTCTAATTGTCTAGTAGAATTCATAAAAAGTACAATATCAAAAAACTTCTATGCTGTTCTTTCTCGGTTTTATAGAATAATTCTACAAAAGCATTAAACGACACTGCATAATTATTACAGCAATATTTTGTTTCAAAAGAGTCTTTGACTCTGAAGGCGATTTTCAATTATCTCTGATTGCATTCATTTCCTTATAAGCAATTTGTTTATAAGGCATTATGAAATTATATTGAATTATTGTTCGGGTTATTTTTTTCGGCGTAGCTGTTTTCTTTTTGTTGCAATGAAGATTGAATTTCCAAGAATATTTCCTGTACAAAGAGATCACTGCCTTGAAATGACTTCCTGTTAAATGACGTTCCTCCTTTAGTATTAATGGCAATTAAAGTGTGAACTCTCGGAAAAGAATTAACTGAAAAAGAAATACGAAATCTTTGAAAAATTTATCCATTTTTTTAAAGAAATGCATTCAATGTGTTAACATTTTTTCTGTGTAATACCTCATTAAGATGAAACTTTTAATTGCTTGAAAATTTCTATTTCTTGATTAGTTTGTCACTAGCAAAAAACACGAAGTTTTACTCTTTGCTTACGAAATTCGAGTTTTGATTTAAAAATAGTGACGACTTTAAAATTATTTCTTTCTGTATAAAATATAAAATTCGTAAAAAAGACTGGCATTTACTATGTATAAAAATTTTGATAAATGATAAAACAAAAAAAAATATACATGCATGAAGACATTTTTCAGTAGAAGAAATTAATGAACTATGTGTGGAATTTCATTAATTTTTTTAATGTTTGGAGGTTCATTCAAAATTTTCAGATATGATTAATAAATTAAACAATTTAAATATTTTCTATTAATCATTAATTCCTTATTAAGAGGTTTAAGCATTAAAGAATGAATGTAAAAGTCTTGAATCAAAATTACTTTTATCCATTC
Source organism: Argiope argentata (assembly GCA_026289955.1). Classification (NCBI taxonomy): domain Eukaryota; kingdom Metazoa; phylum Arthropoda; class Arachnida; order Araneae; family Araneidae; genus Argiope; species Argiope argentata. The sequence continues at coordinate 963,106 of JAOUZG010033074.1, forward strand.
GATTCGCACAACATGACTAGAAACGATTAAGTTGTAATGAACGGAAAAAATATCTTGTTTATGTTCTGAAGCGTAGGTATTCAGCAAATCAAAAATCCAATTCTTAGAAAATCAATCACTAGAGAGATTGTTGTTAATTTTCTTGTTGTTATTGATTGAAAAACAATAATGAAATTAGTCAAATAAAAATATTAAAAGAATGTTTTAAAAAATTTAGATTTTTTTTCACAATTTAAGTTGATTGTTGATATAGATTTTTGTGTCTAACTACTTCAGGACAGTTTTTTTTCTTTTCAAAATTATAGTAGTTATTCCGTATTTTAATATGGAAATTATATAGTTTCACTGCGATTAGTGTTTATCTACATCATATTTTATCTTTCAAAAGTTGGCAATGATGGCAATGATTACAGATAGCTGTGTAGGATTAGGATTTGTGTGAAGGAAGAAAAAAAGATTTTCAATAGTCGTACGTCTTAACTCATCACCCGTCAATTATAATCAGGAAATTCTGTGTTTATTTAAAAACGAGTTTTTTGAAAACAAAAACATATTATACTTGTAAAAGCATAACAGGTGAAAAATATGGCAGCAATCAAAGTTATTTTTTCATAAACAAATGCTAAAGTAGGTATTTCATTTGATAGAATGGACGTTGATCTCGTAGATACATTTCTTGTGATAAATTTTATCAGAATGGGGTACAAGTATCTTTTTCTCTTTATAAATGTGGAGACAAAACATCTGCGCAAAATTCTTATATACTTCGGAGTTCTAATGCATACTACAGCACAGAATTTTTGTAATTTATTATATAATTTCTGATTCGTGAGTTCTTTAGCGAAAAGGAGTGCTTAATAGTCTTTTTATTAGACTGATGTTATAGTTGCCAATAATATTGGGACAAATATTGTGATCATGTAACAAGAAACAAAGCCTTCCCATGCCACAAAAAAGGGTAACATCAACAAACTGAAAAAATACTTTTTGTAAAATCCTTTCCAGGTCATGAAATACGGAAGTGTAAGTGCTAGCAGATAATAATTCGCACTAGTTTCACTTTGCGTTAGCCAAAAGGCCATGACAAAGAATATTATAAAATATTTCAAATAATGACCCAAAGATAAGGCCTGCTTTGTTTTTCTTTCTCTTTCTCCAGATAAGGGAAAACGGACCCTATCATAGGATGTGAGAATCGCTTCTCTGGCTCCATCCCATTTGTGAGGTCCTTCGAGTCTATATTGATATGGTAAAGAAGGACCGAAAGCAAGAGCTTTATAAAGTTTAAAATCAGTAAAAAACAACTTCCACAAGTTTGGTTTACAACCAATTTCATTCGCTATATCATCCATGTATGGGATATAATCCACTCTAACTGACATTTTTTCAGAGGGCGAAAATCTTTCAGCATTTTGTTTATGGCGTGTTTGAATTTCTTTTAGCATGTCTTCCTCGCTTGGAAGTTTGCAGTGTCCGCTGAGAACTCGAGCAGCCCATCTGCACTGCATTTCGCCCAGAGGAAAACCGGGTCCTAGAGGTAGAAGGAAACCAATGATTGCTAAAGTAGGGTGCCTCAGTTGCGAGGGAAAGACGCATTTATACAAGTTGATACGCCCTTCTTCTTTTCTGACGATATTTTCCTCTAAGAAAGGAAATTGCCAGGTATAACCTGTAGCAAGGATAATGACATCCACTTCCGTGACATGATCTTCATTTTCGAAGATAACACCTTTTTCTTTGATGATTTTGACATTTCTTTTTATTTCAATCGAACCGCTAATTACCTTAGCTGGTAGCAAGTCATTTGTTACTGGATCTTTGCCTAGAGCTGGGTGAGGGGGTTTCAACTTGTATAAACTGTGGTTGAATTTTTTGTTGATTTGGAAGGTCTCGATCCACCAACTTGCAAATTTATACCCCATCACAGACTGCATGACATTACTGTATCTTCGAAGCATGCAATAATCAAAAGGTAATCCATAAGGCCCTACTCTCGGAAGTATCCATCCTCCGTTTCTAGAGCTCAGATAAACCTAAAGATAAATAAAATAAAATTCAAAATGAATGGCTAATCTAATAAGATTAAATGTATAATAATTAAAATATTTTTAAAAAATTAGTATAAATCAAGGGGATGAAAGTTTTATCGCTATTACTGTGAATAAAAAAGGGGAAAAAGAGGACTATCATATTCACCTAGATATGTGATCGGAATACCAACTCAACCGGAGACTACATTACTATAAGTTCCGATACGAATCATAACAAAAATTTAATAGATAAACAATATTACAAGATTTATTAAGTATGAATTATGTCTTCTTATTATCTTTCAAACCATGACTCGTTAAACTTTGAACAACTAGCAACAAGAGTCCCTTTGATATAAATGAATGTCCATGAAACGTCAAATATATTTGAAAATGTAACATAATCAATATAAGTTGTTTTTAAAATTTTTATTCTAACACTAAAGGTATGTTAGTCACTTAACAAAACAAGACAAAATAAAATACAAAAAAGAGGCCATTTTCGAAATAAAACACGGGATAGTAAAGGGCAACTATTACAGGGAATTCTTTGTCTCTAATTTACTGGAGCATTATGTAGTTATAAGAATGGCCCTCTCTACTTTTTTCAAAGATTTTCAATCCATTTCATCCCTTGCATGACTTAGCAAGTGGAAGAATATTTAAAAAACTATCCTTGTTCAATCTGAAACATGTCTGAGTGCTGCGGAACTATGGATGTGGATTCAAAACGGTCGTCTCAAAAATTCCTCCTCATGAGATATGGGAAAGTAAAATAAATTTATTTATGACTAAAAGGTGTTACTGAAGACGATTATAAGACGTAAAAAGGAAAAGGAAACAGATGATGTTCGTTGTATTAACGACATTAAAAACAGTTTGGAGTAGGGCTTAGATTTATTATCCGTGTAAACAGAGAGCTGTGCTCAAGTGCGTATTCTTTTTCAAAATTCCCCCTTTAATTTTTAAAAGCTAAGTTAAAATATACAATTCTTCAAAACAGGTAAATAATGTATACAGTTTCCTTTAGATATAAAATAAAACTATTATAGGGAATAAGCATTTTAAGCGATAAAATAAAAGCAAACAATATTGATATTAGCATAAACAGCATAAAATATTTGCCGAAATCATTATAGAAATATACCTAATGTATGAATAACAAAATTTATAGTAAAATGGAAATGATAACTTATTGGAAAAATTAAATACCAATGTAAAAATAACTGACATTAATGTCTCCGTAAGGAATTCTTTTATTCAGTTATTCCCCACACTCTCATTCTTTAGAATCTCGAAGCTTTTTTTCTTTACTGTCTTTTTCTCCACTTATTTTGAAATTTCTCCTATCATTATTTACTTTACGGATAAGTAATTTTTTACTAGAAAGCACAATAAAAAAAAACTGCGGATATTCTTCAAAGGCACTTTATTAATTTCGAATGGCATTCACAAATTTTAGCAGAATTTCAACAGACATTGTGACAGATAAAAACAAGATGCATTTTCCCCGAAATGCCATGAAACACAAATTCATCCACGACATCAAGTGACTGAATGAAGTTGCAAGCCAAAAATGGTTACTGTAAATGCGCACAAGTATCAAAATAGCGAAAACCTCTGTCAGCTGGTCGTCATTTCTGGGAATATTTGAGAATAAAAAAATAAAGATGGTCTAATCGTCAAAGATTTCATTGTTCACAGATCACTGCCTCCAGAAAAGAGAGCACTATAGACCCACATTTATAACATTTTAAACAATAAAAGAACAATGGAATATTTTTCTTATTCCTGTCGAAGGAAGACTCAAATGAGAAATCACCTCAATAATGAGATAAACATTAAAAAATAAGCGCATGTACAACTCCAATACCCAAGATGTAATACTCACAGTTAGTTTTTGATATTTCAGAGCCCTATTCAACTCCAGATTTAATTTTGGTATTGACTCTTCAGAAATTATACTTGTTCTAATTATTTAGGAACGAACGAGAAGATCAAAGCATATACACAGCAGCTCAAAGAATTAAGAATGTATTTTTTGTACAAATTAATTCATAGTATGCTGAATAAAGCACAAAACATATAAATATGACAAAACTTTCTGCACAGATATTAAACTACGGACATTTTACTTTGTTCATACAGACACACACGCACAAAATCATCAAAATTCGTATTAATTATACAGCTTTAAAAATTTATTTGACATATTTTGAGGTAAAAAAAGAATACACTTATGAAAAATATGTTTAGCTTCAACTAAATATTTTCTATGCTGCTGCTATTTTAATCTAATTTTGAAAAGAAAATCTTTTCACCGATCATTTTGGTGGGATGAAATTTGTTAGATGAGCTCAAAATCAAACTTTTAAATGGAAAATAGCTCCTAAAGGAGATATTAATATTGATCGCATTATGATTATTTTAAAGAGAGAAATTTCATCGTGAAATACAGAGGTGGCATTAGCAGAGGGGAGAAAAGGGAAATTGTTCTCCCATTTTGGCCAGAAATTGGGACATTTGTTATCAAAAGTCCTCGCTGCTTCGGAACAGTTTCTGTGGGGTAGGCGTTAAGGAATATGATAACTCATAAGCTCTCTTAAACTCACCACACTGTAAACAATGAAATATCCAAGGAAAATTTAAGTCGGAAGAATGACTGCATTTTTCAAATAGACGAGAGGGTGACTAGTCAATAATAATATTTTGCCGCTACTCCTGGTGAAATAACTAAAATTGTTGGTAGGAACAATACGTATGTGCAGAAAATCACTGGCAAATTTAAAAGTAATGGATTGATTGCAAATAAAAATGGAAGAGAAAGGAAAGCTATTCAGCTTGATGTCGCGAAATGGAAAATTTTAGAAGAAAATAGCATTGATCCAAAAGTAGTTACAGTCAAACTTGCTTCAGAAACTTATCAAATCATTGACAGAATTGTCAGTGCCGAAACTGCTCAAAATGTAATTAAACAAGCTGAATACAAAAGTCAAGTAGCTAGAAAGTAATCGTTCATCAATTTCTAAAATCAGTCAAAGCGGTTGGTGTTTGTAAAATCTTATCATTTGAAGACCAATCACAATCTTTTAAATATTGCATTTAATGATGAAATGCCAACGATGCAGCATTTTTGGCAGTGACGGCTGTGGCACAATATGGAGGAAGCTCAAATACCGCTTTTAATCCAGAAAATTTGCCTCTACAATTAAACATAGTGTCTACTGTCATGGTTTGGATTTGTATGGCTTCAACTGAGTAGAATATTCAGTTTTTATGGATAGCAATTTGAATTATATGGTTTACTTGTATACATTTCAAAATAATCTAAAAGAAAGCACTAAAAAAGTAGGTTTAGATATAAATTTCATCTTTCAGTACGGCAACATCTTCAAACGTCAAGATGCCTTATCTATTTAATAGTAAGCAACAGTTTCATATACAGCTACCTGACATCACGTCAATTAATTGACTTTAATGTCATAGAAAATATGTAGGTTATAACTTTAAACCAACAGTCCAAAACACAAAATTAGAAGCAAGCCCATTTAAAACAAATAATTTTTTAAAAAATGGGGGTAAAATATTTTCAGACACCAACAAAACATTTATCTATTTGGTACCATGAAGTTCGGAGGACATTATAAAAGCCAAATGACACGCAACTGATTATTGGCATTATGTAGGTTATTACAAAAATTTTCTTGATGTATTTTAAATTGTTGGAAGTATAAATCTTCATATATTTATTTAAAATGCTTCTGAAACTTCATTTTTATAAATTTTTCACTGATTGTTCTTAATTTTTACCTAAAATTAATTTATGTTTAAAAACATAGATATGTTTACGCTTCTTAGTAATGTGATATTTATATGGAAAGTTGACTTCATCAACTAATAATAAGGTGTATTCTCAATTGTTTGAGTCACTTCAAAAACTGAAAAAAAGAAGCGAAAATTTATGAGTAAATTAAACTATTTAAAAAATGAGTTGCCTTTTTGCTTTATTCTATGAGAAAATTGGAAGGTTTAACTTATTTTAAGTTTTGATTGAACAAGATTGCACCTCACAAATCACAAGCTACATGACGTATTATGTTATACCTATATAATTTCTATAAGTCTATATAATTGTATGGGTCGGCAGCATATAACTTTCCTAATATACACGACTCATGAAAAAAAAAATCCCCTGACCAGCAACGATACACTAATATATACTTGAGGAGAACCACGCACTGTCGTGAAATTGATTCAGCTTGGTTTCATAGGTTGCAGAATATGAACTTGAAACTGACATTGGAAATTCGCATCGACAAATGAACACAATTTTTTTATAGCGAAACAAACTGATAAAATATTGGTACGAAAAGAGCCATTTTAACGATATTAAAAGAGAAATAATCATTTACGAAGAAGAGAAATAACATGACGATCAGTAAACTCAGAGTTGTAAACAGTTGGTGTAATTTTGCTTGACCTTGTAAATACATCGTAGTATTAGAAACTAAAGCAATTTTTATACATTTCTTTATTATGTTTTTGCAATGATTTATTTCTTCGATTAAGATTATCACTTATTTAATTCTGATTTACATTGTTTTGTGAGGTATATATATATATATATATATATATATACATTTAAAAATGCAAGTACTTTAAAAATGATAATATATCTGTGATAAAAACTAATCTCTTTTATTTAAAATTTTAATTATTTTTGAATGTTAGAAATAAAAAGGTCAAATCTTGTAGCATCTAAAATTGAATCACAATAGTTCAAATACTTGATATTAGTAACATTTCGTGTTCGGCGACTGCACATGATTGGTCTTGGTTTAGGTTTACAAATAATTTATGTCGTATGGCAAACAATGCGTGTTATCTATAAACATCTACCGAATTTTATGGTAATAAGAAATAATATTATAAAAAGAAAATTTCAGCTATCATTTTCCACTAAAAAATAGTAAACTTCCTATTGTTTTCCATTAAAAATAGGCAAATAATTGGGAGAATTTTTATGTAATAGGGGAAAAAAACTCCTCTCAGTTCGGCACACTTTTATCACGTAGAGTGTCAACGCGAATTCCAGGTTTCAGATACATTTGATTGCATCGCTTCATATTATTCTCAAGGTACTAAGAGGGATACTACGTTAAAACGTCGAAATTATGAAATTTCTTTAATTAATATTCTTAAAGTTTGAACAAATTTCTTTATAAAACCATTAGAATTTTGTTTCTAAGTCTATTAGGGGGGGATTAAACTAATTTTTATACTTGCATTTACATACATCTTGATGTTATTTTCTCAAATTCTAATTATTGACAGATTTTCTAATGCATATTTTTTTTAGAAAATCTAATGCATATTTTTCTTACAAATTAAGTATGATTTTTCAATATGTTCTACAGTTCCTAATCTAGAAAATAAGCAATCTGTTCATTTCGAAATATTTTACAATGGTTTTAATGCTTCACAATGTGAAAAAATAGAAAACTTCGTGCTATTTATCAGTCGATTGCCAGTATTTAAAAAATGGATATAAATGGAACTTGCTTTATGTTTCAGGAATTAGATAATATCTTTCTTAATCTACCTGCAGAATTTTAAGCAAATCATTTAATAAACCTATAAACTGAAAAATTTTGCTTTATATCTAGTTTTAGCTAAAATAAGCCCTTTTTCCAATTTTTAAAAACCTTTTTCACTTAATTGGTATATTTCGATTTCATAGATGTTTTTTCGGTCTTTTTTATGCAGATATTTAAAAGTATAACTATTTTCGAACATTTTTCAAAACTTTCATCCCGAACGTAGAATTCATAATGAATCTGTCGAAAAATTCATGACAAAATTTAATCGCTTATATAGTACAGAAAACTGCATTATCAAGTAATGAAAAGAAATGGGTTGGCAATTTCTACGTGATTAGTATATGGAATGAGCTATCGTGTAATTGGTAGTAAACGTGTAAGTAAATCTGTAAGAAATGCAAATTATCAAGGAGATGATATGAAGAAGATCTATGAAGAAACAAATCGAAGTAAAAATTATACATCTTGAAAATTATGATGACATTAAGGCCTATACCTGGCGAGAAGGTAAAACCTCATACAAAAGATTTCACTTTGGATATTTCAGAAAAAAGGCCCCGTATTTGGATATTTAAAAATATTTTCCTTTTCATAGTTATATCCACCGGCTTATTAAGAAATTGTCATATTTTTGATTACTGAAAAAAAATTTGTTTTGAATTTCCTATGTGAATAGATTTTAAAATATTTATAAAAATATAATGTGATACATACCTTCACAATTCCTTTTCAAAATCAAGTATACATTCTTAAACACTAAGAAAACAGAAAAGGGATTATTTGAAATGAAATGGATTAATAAGAAAGCGACGTTACCTGAGAAGCGACGTTGCTGGCTTCTACTGCCGCATCTACGCCAGAGCATCCAATGCCAATGACTAATACTTTTTTATCTTTAAACTGATCTGCCCTCTTTAAACTGTGCGTATGCATAACACTGCCCTTGAAATTTTCGATTCCCGGATACTGAGCGATATAAGGATAAGTTATATGACCCACTGCCAGCCATACCACATCAAAGGCCTCCTCCGTTATCTCTCCTGTTTCAGTATTTTTGACAGCAACGTCCCATCTGCCAGTTTCATCATAATCAGCCGAGCGTTCCACTTTGATTACTTCCCTATTGTAAATGATGTGCCGAAAGCAGTCAAAATGCTCTCCAACATCTGTAAACAGCTGATAAAGTTCATGATGTCTCATGTAATTTGGATACTTTTTGTCAGGAGGAAAATTGGTTAGAGCGCCCATTTCTTTGCTATGGTTGATAACAGTAGTAGGCATAATAGAGGGCAAGCCGTAAGGAGTTTCTTCTCTATAATACCAGGTGCCTCCAGGGTGGGAAGTTTTTTCGTAACAGATGGGGTCATAACCTTCTTCTTTGAGGCACTTTATAGATCCAAGACCACTAAATCCTCCACCAATAACAAGTATTCTCCTCTTGAATTTTTCCATTCTTATCTGAAAAATGTAAATGTTTTTTTTTTGCTTAAGTTAATTTTCATGCTGTGAAAACATTAATTTTAATGATATGCTTATAAGCTGGCATACTATCTTTAAAATGCAACTTGCGCGGTGCAAGAATAGTTCGAAATTAAAGTTAGAAGCACAATGAAAATATTTGACACGTAGTTATTTCTTGAAAAATAGATGTTAACTAAAAGATATATTTTTTAAATTTTAATTAGACTTTAAATGAAGTGCTAATGGAAATGTTAAAGTATTTTTCAGTAACTTCGGAGCACATTATTGAGGAAAAAAATAAGTTTTTGTATTACTTTAAATACAGTTATTCAAGGATACAAATTTTATTTCAATGCATGTTTTTCACTAAATTTAATGAATTTTTAAAAACATTTTAAAGTGTATTTTAGAACAGCAATTTTTATCATGTCAGTCGCTGATTCTCCTATAAATGCACATTTTAGCGAAATAAAGTGCATTCTTTGTGTTTAAGGTATCTGTCTACGTCTAAAAGGCCACTTTTGATCAAAATTCACAATTTCTTTTTATTTTTTAAACTTAAAGTACATTTATTTAGCTTTCTAAATCTATTATTATTTTTCTTCTACGATTATTAGAAATGGAGATATGGAGATTTGAGTAATTCAAAGTAGTCGAAAACGAAACCGGAAGCTGATATTTTTCGTCTTTTTATCAAATATCGCTCCTTAAATCATAAATTTATTCGTTTTTTTTTTTCATGTTACAACAGAAAATATGCGTCAATTAAGTTTGTATTAGTTTTCAGCTCTTAATATACAAAGGAGATTGGTAACAGTTGTTTCTCGAGCATTGCTCACGTTTGAAAAAATCGACTCGCTTCTAGTTATATAAATATATATCCTTTTCAAGAGAATATTGCTTATTTTGACCTTAATACTTTTTTTACTGTTTAAGAAGTGTCTTGAATTTGACAATTGTTTCATACATGCTCTAGTGATAAGCAATCCATATATGGGCAGTGTCTAACAATAAAGGACAGTTTGTGTAAATACCAACGTGGACTTTTCTGTGGAAAAAAAGTTGAAAGAGGGCAACATAGGTCTTCCAAAAAACATTATTAAAATTATTAAATCAAAATACATGCAGCTATACGATCAAATTTATTTTAAAAATGTTTACATGGTAAGACTCAAAATGCTAATGAAAGCTTCAATAATCTTTTGAGGACGATTTTTCCAAAAGGTATATTTGTGAAGCTCCAGACTTTTGAACTTAGGAGCATCAATATCAGTGATAATTTTTAATCATAGATTTTATGGTTCCAACATTTTTTTTCTGAACTGGGATTAATTCGTAGGAATTATACGCTGATAGATTTTCTTTCTCTTGATAAAGAAAGAATCGTCACATCAAAATTGCAATCATTAAGTGCCACAAAAGTTGCTAGAAAAAAATTAAAAGCTGTGAAAAAGATGAAAACATATAAAATTGTTAACAAAGAAGATGTATTAAAAAAAGATAAATAAAGATATTTTTCATAAAACATAAATAAAATCTTTAAATGCATTTTTCAAGAAACTTCTTTTCGGAAAAAATTTGATACGCAAAACATGATATCTCAAAAAATTAAGAATATTTTTGCATGAAATGCTTTATGCATGTTATTTATACTATCCTAAAGACAATGAAATAGGATTATAGTTCTGAGATGAACAGTTTTTAGTTTAGAGCTATTTAATGTTGTTTATATGTGTGATTTTTGATAAATTTTGAGTTAGGAAATACTCGAACTGCTATAACTTTTTTATAAATGCAAATATTTCTTAGATCCTAGTTCATTGCCTTCACTAAAGTTGTACAAATGTTTCATAAAAGAATTATTTGAAAATATTGCTAGGATGTTTTGCATTTTACACTAATTTTCTCTATTTTTTTAGCTAAATTCCCCCATTTAACTAAGTTGAAAATCAAATAAAAAATTTTTAATGGTATTAATCATTGTTTTGAATTGCAATGACCTAGAAAACAAAGTAAAATTTATAATTAAAGGGTTTTTTCAAAACATTTTCTCAGCACGTAGACGGATACCTTAAGTTATCGATGTTATAGTAAAATATAATAAATATGAATAAAATGAACTTAAAGCTTAACACATTATCATACTACGATGTTTTGGATAGAAGTCCGAATTTTCTTTGCCTTTTTAAAAAATTTATCATAAATATATTCTATAATAAAATAAAAACAATTTATGTCAATTTTAAAGGAATAATAAATTCTTTTAAAATGCGACGAAGTACATGTTCAGAAAAATTACTGATGCTAAATCTGAATATAAATTCAATTTTAGGATTTACGTAATAAAATTAGTTGAATTGGTCGTCCCGAAACTTGATCGCATATTCTCTTATATTTTTATTGAATTTGTCTATCTTTAGCGATTAATCTGTGGCAAGCGGCTAATAGTGCCGAAAATCCAATGTGTATATTATATGCGTTTTTACAACCGATTGAAACCAAAATTTGATATAGAATTGCAACTGTAGACACAGAATTGCGTAACAAATTTCCTTTTTTTAAGCCGCTATTTTCCTTATTATAATGTTTACTTGCTTGCTGAAGTGCTGACCTATAAACAGTCACCCCTTCGATAAATCTGGCTTACAATTTGATAAAAGAGGCTTCAATTGTAAACGAAAACTCTCTGTAGATGCTACAATTGCGAACTAAATATCATTTCCCCAAGTCATTGCATTGTTGAGTTCTTATGATGGGATGCACGCAAAAGTGTAGATCAACAGACAGTTAACCTCTTGTCAGATTTGGTTCCAAATTTGATACAGTTCAAAATTATAGACACCAAGCCTGTATACCAAATATTATGTATCTAGTTTTTTATGTTTTGTAGGAATTGGGTTCTTTTTCAATAAGACGGCGGGACAGACTCCCTATGAATGGATTTCATATAAATTTTGATGGAGAACTACAAATGCAGTGTAAAGACCACATATACAGTTTCGTTCATATAGTTCAAAGGTGGATAGAGTTATCATGTTTACTGACGGGTAGATTAAAAGAAATGAGCTAAAACAAAAATGAGTTTTTGAAATCCTCGGAGGCCTAAAACTCGGAGATTTATCGAAATCTGGGGTTCGAACCTTTTTGATGATTGCAAATCTTTCTTTTTGTTCATGAGAACCTAAAAATAAGAAAGTGATGCAATAATTAATTTACTATGGTAGCAGAGAGAGTTACATGAAATTTTATTACTTTTTTTAAATACAGGATTTTTACACACATAATGGGAATAACTGGTGTTTCAAAATAAATTGTATTATAATCTGTGAATTTCTGTTCGATATGTTTGGATTATTTTTAGGAATATTTAATTTTGAATAATGTTTAACTTTCATCATTATGTTGAGTCCTCACTACTAATAGTTGCCTTAATAAACGAAAACTATGATGCTTCTATTTTATGGATACAAAAGAAGATTTAAAATTTCAGCTCATCACAGCTAATCAGGCATTCATGAAGTACATGCTTTTCTAAAACAAATTGGATTATTAGGAAACTTTGACAGGATATGCTATTCTAACACGAAATTCCATTACATAGAGGAAAACAGGTTGCTGATTGTATTATACAAATCTTTTGCATTGATATGCAGGGTCTTTCTCGCCCTTAATTCGCTCATAAAATATTTAATTAGATAGATTCAATATAGGAAGACTAGCCACTGCAATGAGTCACATGACACGATTTCGAAGGAAAAAAAATTCTACATTTCTTCATCGATCATGGTCCCTAGAACACAAAACTAACCCTTGTTCATATATATATTTTCCATGTTATCATCCAAAAAAGATAACTAGAATAATTTTATTTGGAATTTAACATGAGTTAAGAAACTTGAAAATCTCAGATGAGTACGTAGACAGACCATCTAGCTCAAGGGTGGATGAAAATGATGGGGAGTTCTACCTTCACTACAGCCTCCTAATTATTGAAGGTAAAAAAATAAATTAAATGGTGCCAAATCGGCTCCTCATTAAGACGGACAACTTTTGTATTTAAAGTTCTTTGATGACTGCAATTGCTTCGAAGTTAGGGACTTAAAAGTGATGTTCGAAGCCCTAATTGTAATAGTTTCTAACATCAGCAATTCATGCCGCCAGTTTTGAAAAAAAGATTAAATAGCATTTCTACTTTTCTTTTATCTCAATAGTTTGAAATTTTTTTAATGTGAGTGGAGTAACGATTAAACTTTGCATAAAAGTATTTAAATAAAAATAAAAAAAAGAGAAAGATGAATGGTAATCCTATGTAAAAACAATCAGTTTAAAAATGTACATGAGATGTTTGCTTTTAAATTCTTTTGTATATTTTTACAAAGGATCCTGTTATTTCGGAATTTTTGTTAAATTGATGGTCCTTGAGTTTGATATCTGCCTCATTACCGAGAGTATACGGTATTAAAAAATATTGTAATTATTAAAGACAACCATCCATCTTTAAACCAACTATGAATACTTTTATTAACCGACTAATAGCAATTAATCGCAAAAAATAGCGGCAAAAATATAATCTTAATCTATTGACAATGCACGTCAATAACATGTGGTTACGTCTAAAGTTTGTCAACGGCATACAGTAAATACTCAAATGTCAAAACAATTTTTTTAACCGATAATATATTTCCATTTACACCAGTTAATCTTTACAGGAGAAATATTCATATGCGCAATAGATAAGATTTTAACTTTTTTATTACTTAAGAAAAGAAGATGATTTCCACTCCTCCTATATAAACGAAAAATGAAAAGATAAATTCGTACTATGTAACATAAAATGTTTTTGTTTGTCTCTAAGTGAAAGAAGAATAGTTAAGAGAATAGAATAAACTATATTTTATTTCCTTTAAATATGTTTAAAAGGCAGAGATGAACTTTCAGTTTTTGCCAACTAACAGAAATTATTAGCACTTATTAAAAAATTCAAAGCTTTTTAATAATATAAACTTTGTACCTAGTCTAGATTCCTATATTAATTTCATAATATTTGCACTTTGATATTATTACTTTCCCGTCTATGTTGGATAGAGAAGGTGTGTTGTAATTGTCAAAAAATTGGAACTCGAGATTTTGGTGTATCTACAGATGTAAGACCTCTCTGAGTTGGAAAATGTCTATCCATCTGCTTGTTTGTGAAAAAGATTATTCAGAAATGCTTTAAGCTAAAATGATAAAATTTGTATGTGGTTTTTATAAAAAAAATTTAAATTTTAATCACATTTTGAGCAAAATCTGTTGGCAGGTGGTCTGTCTGGTTGGCAATTCGAAAATAAGTTATTACAGTCGTTACAAAGTCGTGAGAACTTATTAAATAAAGTTCGATACATGTAATTAACATATATGATGTAGACACCTGCCAATTTTGAAAAACATCTGGCAAAGAGTTGACTGTCTATCTGTCTGTACTTTTAAAAACATGTCAATGCGATAATTCATAAACACAATGACTTAAATATGCCTCATTTGGTATGGTAATTGGGACTGCAAATGCAGTTTTATATCAAATTTTTGTTACAACCATTTGGAAGATCTGTATCTAAAACGCTAATTCGCTTTTCAGATTCCAACAACCACATGCCAAGGATTAATTGCCCAAACATTCGCCAAGGATGATGGGATAGATTCAATAAAAATTTCAAATTCACGCCAAGGTTAATATTTTATAATTAGTCCACGCCAAGACATTCTGTGAGATACGCCTTTATAGGGAGAAAGGGAGTATGCCACTCCAGTTGGTTTATTTTGCAGTATTGCTTGAATTGTTTGAAAGCAACTATGGTTGCTTTAATATGTAATATTTCCTTTTTACAGTATCGCATACGAAGTATGGAGAAGGTATTGGAATCGTCCAAAAATTTGAACTGGACATTTTGATTAAACTTTTCTTTCAGGACCTTCAAAAAACTTTTTTTTGTATAATGGTTCTATGTTTGTCAGTCTGCTTGTGATAAACGAAACTCAAAACCGCTTTGAGATAGATAAATTAAAACCCAAATGCGGTCTTCTCACCAATTTTGTAGATTTATATCGAGGGCAGAGTAAAATCTGTCCGGCTGTCACTAATTACAAAACGTAAAAAGCTATGCAAATAAAATTTGGCACTCAGGTTTAGCATCAAAAATATTGATTCATATCAAATTTTGAATCAAATCTGTCAAGCAGTGTACCATAATTTGGTCCATACTTTCTCATGAATTCAAACGTGATAATAAATCAATACAACAACATTCTTTATGTTTTCTAGTGATTACAAGTGAAGTTCCGTATGAAATTTTGACGTTAATCGGTCTGTAAAAATATATTCAAGACACCTTTGAGATTTGCACCTTTCAAATGCAAATCTCAAAGGTGTCTAATTCATTGCTGGGGTTCTAATTCATTGCTAGGTTTCTAATTAGCTGCGTTTTGTTTCCTTTGCTACTAAGGTATTTGCAGTGAATCGAAGACCAGCAAATCTGTTTTAAGAGAAAAGTTTTCAATAATAAATATTAAGCGTGATTCATTTGTATTTTAAATCTTGTAGTTATCCGAAAAATGAAAAGATTGTATAAGACAAATTTGAGCTTAGCATGTACTTTTCCTCAGCTGAGAGTTGTTTCATAGAAATATTTTCTGTCCTGGAATTCATAAATAGTTATATTCGGTAGAATTCGCAAATTTCATAAATCAGATGGTAAGCTAATAATTTATAAAATTAGGCGTGTTAAACAAACTTACCACCGTTCATCCATATACACCTAGAGATTAGTTTATTGTATACTAAACTCGACATTATATATATATATATATATATATATATATATATATATATATATATATATATATATATGTTTGCAATATCTGATCTGTTTGTTTTGTAGAGAATCCAGCTAAACAATTAAAAACTATAACTTGATGCACTTAAAATGAAGTGGATTAATATGTGAAATAATTAATAGAAACATCTCAAAGATATTCAAAAATTTTATCTGCATTCAATCTAATTTCATCTGGGTAAATTGAAGCTGTATTCTAAATGGAGTAACTGAAGGGAATTCGTACTAATTTATGAATGCAATCCTCTACATAAGTAAAAATTATGTTCTTTTTCAGAGGCCATTTTTCTAGGATGACGGAAAGTTATGAATGTTATGTGGGATAATCAGCTCTTGAGTTGTGAGCAAATTTCTGATGATTTTCTGGTCCAATTAAAGAGGAAATAAAGTTTTTCTCATTTGAAAAGTGAAATTAAAGAAATTCCAGGTCATGCCTTCTTAAATTAGGCCTTCTGAAGTATTTCGCAGGAAAAATCCATTACTTGCATCATTTCACACAGCGTGTATAATGATGTATATC
>JAOUZG010033074.1:1012156-1030565 GCA_026289955.1 Argiope argentata
ATATATATATATATATATATATATATATATATATATATATATATATAAAATTTTTAATTAATTTGGTAAAAATTTACCATAATTTTTAAGACAACGAGCTAAGCTTTTTTTATTTTCTTTGGTTTCCTTTATTAGTTCAGTTATTTTGTTGTTGTTTTAATTTTATTTCGTTGTTTTTGTAGAGGAGGTGATCATATATATTTTAAAGAAGAAGGAACACCGAAAGGAATTTTAGCTGGGATAGGTGATTATTTTAAGTATTGCGATTGGCTAGACGGTATGGTGTCCTTGGCACATTTGAATGGAATGAAGTTTCAGTTTCTGTATTTTTGGATTTGAAATATATCCGCAATGGCAACATTATTTGCTAATGGATGAATATCCAATTCCTAGTTCGTGTGTACGTTCGGTAATTAACTTTCTGGCTTCTACAAATGAAATATTGATGTGCATTTAAAGAGTTAACATTTCTTTTTGCCAAGACTCATTTAGTGCAAGATCTTGAAAAAGCTCGATGAGCACTTTCGCCATTCCTACATTTATTTTCTTCTGAGATGCACTTCTAAGAATCGTAACCAGGGGCAGAGCACTTGGCACATATTTATATATCTATGCAAGCTTGCTGCGAGATGTCCGATTTTTTGACATTCAAAGCATGTGACTAGGTTAGAAATATCTGATTTGATAGGGCCTCTTATATAGCGTGCCTTAATTGACTTTGGTGATTCTGTAGTGAAAAAAAAGAGCTGTGAAAAGATTAACTTACTAACATGTTTGACGTAAATGCGGCAAAATGAGCAGTTTTAAACGGACAATTCATTTATAAGTTCGAATTCTGCATTGTTTTTGAGACCACGTTCGGATATTACTCCGAGAGAAAAATTCACATTTCTATGCACAGAAACGTTGATTCCGATACTTCTTAATGTGATTAACTTTCTTAGACTTACCACTTGATTAGGATTAAATACTTCTATAAGTAAGTCACCAGTTTTCATTTTTTCTACATTCTTTATTTCTCCAATATGAGACAAAATGAGTTTGTGAACTAGAAAATGTGAGATTTCCTGAATTGTATCAGTGGCACAGAAAATAATAAACTTCGCATCCACAGCTTCTGCGGGGGAATCAGGAAACCCATACAAAAAGGAAAGGTAATTCGGATCTCGACGGCACCACCCACCACGAAACCCAACAAGGGAAGGCAGCCACAGGCTCTGGATTTTTGCCAGCCTCAGCACTTGCTTTAGTGACAGCCAGGACCTATACGCTAAGAGCCACTACCAGGAACGCCTGATACCCTTAACGCAGAGCCCCAGAATTGTGACTCCTTCGCTTGATCCCCTTGAGAAAACCAGCTAAATGGCTGGGATACCAGCCGATTGATACACCGAGGATCGAAATGTACTACCCGTCTCTCATGGGTTGACATGTTTGGCAAACATGTGGGGTTTTTGGCTGTCTATGAAAGCAAGAAGCAAACAGAGTGGCGACAACTTCTCATAGCGAGCTCTCTCGCTTGCCGTCAAAGGATGGAAAGAAGACAGCAGAAAGCAGCAAACTGTGAGGAGGGAAAACTAGGAGACATGCCAGATTATTAACGCATATTTAACCAGGACAGAGGTATTTACCTGATAAGGGCACAATTAACGATAAGCTAGGAAAGGATACCAGTGCCACCTAAATAGAAGGGAAGCTAAAGAAATTGAGCAGCTTCAGGACAAACTGGATAAAATAACGAAAAAATATTGTGAAATTGCATTTTCCCAAAATTTGGAAAGTATCCATTTAGACATCAAAGACCTAAGTGACTGCATCGACTTTTAATGTATTCTTTGAAAAATATTGAAAATATAGCTTTAATTTGAATAACAAAGGTAAAATTAGTATCCACTTGCCTCAAATTCCATTACCAGAATTTTCAGGCTTAATAACAGAATTTGCGAATTTCAAAAATAAATTTATTAGTTTAATAAGTAATTACCAACAGTTGAATAATTCATAAAAATTGCGCTATCTTAAAGTATTTTTAAGAGGAGAAGCGAAGCTCTTAGTATCGCCTAGTGATAGTTTCGATTATCTCTTTCAAGCATTGGAAGATCGTTATGAAATTTAATTTCAATTGTTATGTCCTCATGTCCTTGAAATAATAAATTATGACAAAATTCATAGCGAATCAGTTAAAAAACTGAGAATTTTAATGGATTGTATTAATAAAATATTAGAGCATTTACGGTTCTGAAATATAAACAAAGTGATTTGTCAGATGTGATTCTTAGAAATATTATTATTAAAAAAAATGAAAAAGAATCAAGAAAACTGCTCAAGCTTTCGCTAAAAACAGCAAAACTCCAAACATCCAATATTGTTACATCCGATATAAATTTTTTTATTCCCTTTAAAAACGTGTTACGATTCAAAATGTGTCTTTAAAACGTAGAAAGAATTTTGTAAGTAGTAAAAACCCCGCAAATATTGTCGCAGACTCCATTCTGGTGTCTCTATAATCCAAATATAGAAGTACAACTGCCAGTGGCAAGAGTTTACATATTTATCTGCTTCGAGAATTACATGAACTTCACAATTTAACCCAAGATCTTCTCATGAAGAACCATGGAGGCGAGAAAGAGATCATTTCGAATACAAGCGGGTTTGAAAGTTAGGCAAAAGTTTCTGTTTTAATATTTGGGAATAAATGTGTTTTATTGAATACATTTGTGGTATAAGTTAAGGCTGGTTACACATATTGTGGATTTTTCCGACACAGTTAATTTACCGTCGCCACCATAACAACAATAGGACATTGAAGTAAATTAGAGCTTACACATTAGGCGGAAAAATAAGTACTCCATCAAATTGCTGTTGGCGGACGCTGAGCTGATAGATGTCGATTGCTTCTGGCGCTAACGGTATTTTTACGCCGCCATGCAAGTATTAGCGAACATAATAAAATGCAAGCTTACACACACGGTGTTTTTTAATAAAACGAATAGAATTGCTTTTCACGGCGAGTTTTACCATCCTGGGTGAAACAATTTTTCTTTTAACATCAATAGTTTTTCATCTATTATGAACATGAATGAGTTTATACCATATACAGAGAAAGAAACCCTATGTCGACGAAACGACCTTCTATCGATGGAGTGGGGTGGGGAATTAGATGGTTAGATTGATAAGCCGAGTAAGATCCAGCCAAAAATAAGAATTCCTAGTTCCCTGAAGGTATTATTGTGTGGGAGTGTGACATTCAGAAGGGCGACCAACCCACCAAACTACTCCCAATAAAACTTTCCCTTACTCTTTGAAGATGTCTTTTGTAACCCGACACTGCCTTTGTACATCACGAAAAAAATTTGGTGGTTTTTTTGTGTTACATGCAGCTAGCCTTGTACTTGAAAATAATACTTGGGATTTTTTATTTACGGTTGTTTTTTCCTCTTTATATATACAAGATGCTGTGAATTTTACTTCTACAATTCCATCATTACCAATTAGCCTGTGCGAAGATGCAGCTAAATATGCAAATTATGAGTTTCCTAAAAACAGCAACATTAAACTTTCCAATTTTTTTTACAAAAGTTTACTACATTTGTTTCCAGATGCCTGAAAGTATTCGCTGAAATAAGTGTGGATTGTGAAAACGCAGATTATCACAGCTGTCATGGTAAACAAAATAAATAAATAACTAAAAAAACGAAAAGCAAAAAGAAACAATGCCGAGGGGGAGATTTTAAGAAAGAGTGAAGACCAGATAATAAAATTCACTATCAATCAGAAGGTAAAAGAAGGATTTATAGTGTATTCCTCAGCGAATGGGAGGAGTTAAAGGAGCATTGGGAGGAGGTCAAATAATTTTTTCCAATTACAGGTCTAAAATACTGCTTTTACACGATTAAAAAAATAAATATGCATCGGAAAGAAGATACAAAACAGTTATTTTTCAGATGCTACTTTTATTTCCTTTATGATCGTATTTTTTTTTCTAAAATTGTTAAAATTGGTGCAGCTGAAATTTTGAGAACTTTTAATAAATGTTTAAAAATACTTTTAGAAGTTCGAGGAAATAAATTCCTTTGGTATAAACCTTTGTTTTTATCCTTCTACAAATTACAATTTATTTCATAAAAAAGAAACTGCAATAGCAAACGAAAAAAAGGCCACAATATTTCTCCATAGCATAACATTACGTTTGAAAATTGTAGGTGGCGCGCATGCAGCACCTTTAAATATTGATAATGAAATTCTAATTGCTTTAATCCAAAAGAGACCTGTTTTATGAGTTTTTAAGGATAGGAATGCAGCTGTTGACATGAAATAAATATAGAAATCTAGAGCGACTTTGATTTATCGAAAGAAAAAGAGAGAAACAATACTTACTAGAAAAAAGATGGAGTCGTAACAAATCTAATTATGAGAGTCTAGAAATGGCAGTGGTAGCACTCTCTAGTTCCAAAAAATTCTATTTACATTGCACTATTATTTCTGAATTTAATAATCAATTCTTTTTTTTTTTATCTCTGAGTTGGCTGCTATTAACAAACTGGGTTTTTTTGGTAAGATTATAAATATTATTGGAAAATTACTAACAGTATTACATTTAAAAAAAAAGGTTTATGATACTTTTAACGTATTTCTAATAAATCAAAAATAATTTACATGTAAATAAAGATAAACGAAAACGAAAAAAAAAAAAAACATTTTTTTTTCTTGCTATACTTGCTTCAAATAAGAAAACGGCATATTTTACAAGTTACCTGTCGCTAATATCATTATGACCAGAATATTTTTATATTGTAGATATATGCCAGGAAACTATGCCTGCATTTGAAACAAAATATTTACATAAAATATTTCTTATTTTGTTTGTTTTGAAGCTTCATACTGTAATATTTTTTCTTTAAATATGTTCTAATCTTTTGATTGGCATTGTATCCACAATAATGTATCCATTTCTATCCCTAACATAATTATGAAAAATAATACAGGCTTTAATAAAATTATGCATAAATTCTGGTAAAGGTATGATGGAATATTCTCCATTTATTGCTGAGAATACCATATGCGCATTCTATGTACCTTCTTTCTTGATAAATCGATAAATTAAGAGTTTTATTAGATAGTACTTCAACAATATGCATCATGTGAGAAGATATAGCAAAGAATTTAGGAACTAAACGGAAATCTGTTAACCAAGGAAAAACAGACATAAATGGAATTACGCAATCAGCAAAGTATGGAACTAATATCAAAATTTCCAGTCGAGTTTATACTTTGTTACGCAGTGTACAGTTATCAATTCTATCAAAATTAACTGATGCTTTAAAATATATCAGATTCAAACATTCCATCTTCAATTAAATTAGCAAATTCTAATTTCCACTTGCCAATCAAATCGATACACTGGTAGGAAATGAAATATTTATAGAAATTTTAAAACCAAATCAACATTATTTACGGGATAGAAATGTGAAGTTGCAAAATACAAAATTTGGATATTTAGTTTCAGGTACCCTCTAATACAGCAACAAACCAATTGTTGTATTATAAGTGAATAAATCTTAGATGCAACAGTAAAGAAATATTTTGAATTAGAACCCCTTCCAAATGATTTTTAAAGAAATTAATAAAAGTGAAGCGAAAATTGACTGTCAAGAGCGTTTTCTTAGAACTGAAAAAAGATATCAATGAGGAAAATTTAAAGTTCAGTCACCCATAAAAGAAAATGCAAAGTCATTGTTTGGACAATACAAAGGGAATGCAGTCAAACGACTGAATAGTATTTGGGAAAAATTATAACAAAAATAATACGAAGGCAATTTTGTAGGTCATATGGAAGAGATTAAGAAGGAAGCTATGGACAAAATGAACTATTACATTCCTCATCATCCATATTCTAACCAGAGAAGGCATTCACACCATTAAAAGTAGTTTTCAATGGAAGTATAAAAACAACTAGCGGTTTTTCTCTAAATTCCATATTATTAAATGGGAAAATTATTCATCAATATCTTTTTTCCTTAGTCAGTATATTTAGAAAACATGAATACGTATTTAGCTCAAATATTAAAATAATATTAATCAAAGGTATTTATAATAAATAAATTGGAAGGCGAGGTATATCCTCCAGTCAAATCTTACACACTATCTACCGTAACCTATGCGACAGTTTTTTAGCCACTTTCAACTGTCAGGGTCTTAAAAGCTTTAGCAGATTAAAAAAAGCTGACTTTCATGAAGTAACAAATGTAATTTGCAATAATTCTTAATGGAAGATGGCCTTTCTAAATAGATTACATTATAGAGTGCTAAAAAAACTCAGTTACGCAAATGGATGTCAAATAGTCCAAAACTTAAAAAGATTTGTCTGTTTCATCATATTCACTTTATACGGAATTTCAGGAATCCCCATTAAAAACATTGGCTATAGTCTGCGATCCAAAAGATTATTGTTTTACTTAGAAAGTAAAGATAAATGACAAAAGCAGTTTATCAAAAAGAGATGTGCTTTCAGAAATTGAGAGACTCTGTGACTATTTATGTCTCATTGGACTCATTGTTACGTAGACTATGATATTTATTCAAGGAGTCTGAAAAAAAATCATATTTGTGTGATTAGCTACCACAAGATGCAATGAAAGAATGGACGATCTTCCAAATTGCCAGAAGTAAATAACTTCACATTTCCATGGCGTATCATGCTTCCTGAAACAGTACGTATTGAGATAAAGGATTTTACCGATGCATCGGAACGTGCTTGTGATGCTGTTGTCCACATAAAATGTCTCAACGAATCGAAACAGTTCCAAATTTACCTGACATGCGCAAGTTCAATGCAGCTCCTTTAGAAACACAATACTCAACTGAAACTGTTTGAAGCTTTATTACTATTGATATTAGTTTGAAATATTGTGCAAATTGTTTAAGTAACCCTAAAATCTGGTTGCGGACGAACTCGACGATCGCTTTAACCTGGATAAGGACTGAACTTCATAAACTAAAAACATTTTTCAGTAACAGGATAGCGGAAATTCAAACACTTTTAAAAGACTGTAGCTGTAAAAATGTGAATTACAAGTACAATCTTGTAGGTTTAATTTCCAGAGGTTGCAATGTAGATGAACTTTTAAAGAATGACATGTAGTTATCTGGTCCAGATTTTCAAACTGATAAATCCGAGGGCATTCAACTACTACAGGATCCTGCTTATACTGATGAACTAAAAAGTATTGTGACGCTTACAATTAATGATTGCAGTTCGACAATTTATAATTAACTCTTTCGTCTTACAAATAGATTCATAAAACTAATTAAAATCTTTAGCACCATATTTAGTTCATTAATGACATCAAAACTGAGGAACCTTTTAATAAGGTGAGTTTGTATTTAATTACCGAGGTATTAAAAAGAATTATTGAATTCTTATCTCAAATGGCCCAGTTAAACTATTTTAGATCGAAATCGATGCTTTGGGAAAAGGTTAAGGTGTTTCAAAAACAAGTAAGTTAAGGGCTTTAATTCTTTTTTTAGATGAGAATTCATTACTCAGAGCTCGTGGAAGGGTAAAAAATGCTCGCTTACCGTTTGAAGCTAATCATCACATAATTTTGCCGAGTAAACATAAATTAAATAAATCATTTTTTGAACATGTATATTAGAAGTTTCTGTATATTGGTGCTCAGGGCTTAGTACATCAAACTATAATGCAGCATTAACCTATAAATTGCAAAAGTATTGCCCGGAAACATTATACGATTGCATTGAATATTTAAGTATTCAAATAATGGGAAATCTGCCATCAGAGGGAATGACTTCAAGCGTTCCACTTTTTAACTCTGAGGTGGATTTTTGTGGCCTTTTTCTAATAAAATTTAAAAATCAAAGAAAGGGAATGTTTTCAGAAGTTTATATCACGATTTAAATATGTTTGGCTACTAATGCTATTCTTTTAGAAATGGTTGCAAGTTTAGCTACTGAAGCTTTTATTGCAGGTTTGAAGAGAATATGTGCTCTCAGAGAACGCGTTTAAACACTAATGTCTGATATATGCATCGAATTTTAGAGGCTCAATTTCAAAATTAAATCCTTTTAAAATATTAATTTGTAACACAAATGAGACTTTAGTGAATTGTTTTGCCTCAGAAGCAACGAATGGAAATTTATCTCTCTCGTAACTCTGAGGGGTTTGTGGGAGACAGGGGTGTAATCATATGCACAGCATCTGTGCAGAACTTCGGCTAAGAGTAAAATAACATTGGAAGAATTCGAAACAATAGTTATTCAAATTGGAGGTATACTTAATTCACGCCCACTAGATCCATTGCCACATATTTTAAATAAATATGAAGTTTTAATTCTTGAACATTTTATAATTGGTCCTATCAGTGCAATACCTAAGCCCGAAGCTTCAGATATTTCAGATAACTGGTTAATATGGTGGCAATATATATCTAATAGTATAAAAACCATTGGAAACGTAGGAAAAATGAGTATTAATTATTTACAGCTAAGAAATAAGTGTACATTTCAAAAAGATAATGTTACTGTGGGATATTTGGTGATACTGAAAGTGAACGACTTCCCTTCCTGCAAATGAACAATAATAAGAGTCGTAGGAAGTAGGAATATGTGGGAATGATGGTAAGGTCACAGAAGTTTAATTGAAACCTGCCCCGAGGGTTTTCACAGTCCAATTTCAAAAATAAATATCTTACCAATAATGGATAACTATTCAAATTAAAGTGGTTTATTTTGGAATGTTGTATATTTCAACGCCAAGTGGAATTTTATGTCATGAATAGCAAAAGAGCATTGAAGCTCCATTTGTAATATGTTTATAGAAAGGAACCAGTTCCAGACACAAGCGGACGTAAGAAACGACGAACAAAAAGGCGGATAACGTTGCAGAAGATTTGGTTTCAATCCAAAATTGCAGTCAACATAATACAACCAAACACTCTGCTCCTTTTGATTCTCAAATGGCTATTCCAGAATTTGAAATCTTTTTTTTTATTATGAATTGATTTTTTTCCCTTCAAAGACCCAAAAGATTGAATTGCAAATCGTATTAATCAACTTTTCATGAAAAATATCAATACGTTCCATTGTAAATGTCAATATGTTCTCATAAATAAATTCTTAAAATTTTGAATGCTTTTACAAAATTTCTAGACAAAGTTTTTCTTGCCAAATTTAATTTTAAAGAGAAAAAAATTTCTGAAAATTACTTAAACACAGATATACCTATGATTGTTCAGAGATTCTGAATCTGATTCAAATCAAGCCAATAAGAAATTTTAAAAAAAGACGCTAAATAATTAAAGTTATGTCAGAAAATAATGAATCATTAGTTGAAAAAAATGTTGGGACATTTTATGGTTGATTACAAATAGTTAAACTTCTGGTTATAATACAATCCGGGATGACTTTCAAACGATTATTTTCAAAAGTGTAAACGAAATTTGGGATCTGGCAATGAAGTTTCCTCAATGAACTTAAAAATTCTGAATGATTAAATGAACGATAATTCTTGTATTAAATCGCCAACAATGTAGGAAATAAACATTTGTCACACTAATTTTCAGATTCTTAAAATATATAATAACAGTCACATTTTTTTCTGCATTACGTTTATTATAACTTTTTAATTTATTTTTTTACTAAATGCTCTTTTTTTCATATTTTTCAGACTCTATCAGCCGCCGCCACATCAGAGATGTTATGCTTAACCATGTCACGGTTTTAAGTTGAAATTTTTTCCTTTTAATATAATTTGAAATTTACATACATTTTTTGAAAAATATTTAATATTTTCATTTTTGATCACATTATGCTAATGCTTGATAAAAAAATAAATTATAAAGGGAAAAGTTGCAGTTTTAATTTCAAGATATATATTATTTCGTTGTTACCATTTTATTATTTCAAATATCAATACCTTAATAAAATAAATTTACTTTCCAAACAGAATAAAATATTTTATTGCGAAATGCTTTCTTCTTACCCTCCTATTACATGCTCCATTCTGTCCCTCAACAATTCCACTCAAGTCGAGTGAAGCATTCAGCACTGTTTAAGCTACGACTACATGACTGAAAATAAATAAGGAAAAGTAAATGAAGATGATATTTTATTCGACATAAATCTCCTCTGAGTATATATATACATTGATCTGCAGTTATTCAAAAGCGAATGCATGGCCGAAGTTATTGATTCATTTTGGTTACAAATTTTATTACTTTAAGATAAATTCAAAGAGAGACTTATACTTATAATTCAAAGAGAGGCCAAAAGAGATGGATAAAAAAATTAACAGTACTTTCCTTGCGCTATTAATTTTGCTACACCACTGCTGATTAGTCCTCAGTGAAAAAGATACGAGTAATGACAATTGCAAATTTTCCTGACTCTCAAAAACAGTCGTCATAATACTACAGACACAAATTTGCAGAGTTCAAATCACTTATCTTTAGATTAAATAAATAAAAAATTTTAAAAAGTCACCTTTTATGAAAGCGGCGAACTGCCGAAGTTGCTAGCTTGTCTTATGACAAGTAGACCACTTGCAGTTAAATTAATACTCGTCCCCGGAGTTTGTCTGTTGGATCAAAAATTCGCCGGCTCGAATTGGCAGCAGAGATCGAGATATTATGGCAGCAGAGTGATCCTTGGACGAAATAAAAATCTTTACAGGCAGTAAGTCTTGTGAGTGAATATTAAAAAGTGCTATAAAGTCCTGCAACTAATAAAAATAGGTATTAGTTGTGCGTGTTAGTAAACTTAGAGAATGAGGTGCTAAATCCTTTTGATAAAACTGCTCCCAAATAATGTCAAGTATTAAAATTTTCAAACTCTTATATCTAAAAAATTTCTAAACTTCATATTCGTCTGAAATTTAATGAGGGTTGGATACATTCTTGCTCTTACATATAAGGAATTATGTGTCTTTTGCTTAAGGTTACCAATAACTAATAGACATTTACCCCCCCCCCCCCGAAAAGTGATAAAGGAAGAAAGAAATGATAAAAGCATGTTGATTGACATTGGAATGAGCTAATAGTCATATTTATATTTGAGATACTTTCCCCATAACGCTCCGTAATCTATGCTTTTCTTTGTTTTTCTGTTCAATTTTCTATTTTTGTATATCTTAATAAAATCTAAACAGATTGAGTATATCAAAATAAAAACTTCGCCACCAATACAAAAATTTGAATATTTTTGACGAATAGCAATGTATGAATAAATTGTTTATTAAATTTTGTAACGTACTATCAATAGTTAGATTTCTGTTCCTTTCTCTTGTAAACTCTATTATTTTGTACTTTTCAAGCTTTTTAATATTTATTTATGGATATATATTACATTAAGATACGAAACTGAGAAATTGATTTTTATATGAATTCCTTTATGTTGTGGACAGTATACCATTGTGCAACTTTGAGTTGTTAATGTTTGGTTCAAAGTCTTCTTTAAACATATTAAAGAAATTTGTAAATTAATTTTTCTATTGTATTTCCGTAATAGTAAGCAAATTAAAAACTTTCAAAACAACAGTATATCATATAGCATCAAACACTTATTATAGCTGCAGTCGAAATAAAAATACTTATGCTTTTTTTTTACTTTCCTTAATATATAGTGCGTGAATGCTGTAATTAGTAATATATGTAACATATTTTCAGATTTGGAATAGATTAGATTAATTTTTACTTAGTGATGCTTATTTTTTTATATTCATCTACTAGCTGATATATCTCATATAAATCGGGATGAAAATATTTTTATGTTTTTCATTGATAAAATATTAAGTTTGTAATTCCCGCGAAACATCCCCTTAAATTTTTCTAATTCTTTTGTAATAATAAGCAAAATTTTAAGAGCTCATAGCATGACAAAACTTGGGCTTATATTACCTGTTGGAAGGTATATAGAGTAAACATCTTTTGAAAAAACGTAATTTGATAGAATACCAACCCTCACTCAAATAAAAATATATTTATTTAAAAACATATATAATATTTTTATGTAAAAATAGTGAGACAAAAAAATAGTAATTTACTATTTCAGAAATTACATTTACAGCTTTTGGTTTCAAATCATGCATTCTTGGAAATTCTATGTGTTCTTTGCAAAACACTATAGATGAGAGTGAGATCCTATTGTCTCTTGGCTACAGATCTTTTCAGACCCAGTCGTCACGATTTATGAAAATTACTTTTTAAAGTTCTTTATTCAAAATTCAGATTCTGATTTAATCATTTTGTAACTGAAACATCTTTTATTATGTATTTTGTTCGGTTTCTTCCATGTACTTACATAATTTCCTCTCCTTGTCATATTAAAATTCATTATTCATTGCATAGATCAGTAATGCATGAGGAAGAAAACGAATCAACCATCAACCAAATGCAATGAAGCGCGGAAGCATTTACCGGAAAATATGAGGTTGTAAGTCTTCAGGCAGGAAATGGCGTCACTCTGACGATATGATGCTGGTTGGTAACTTCCAAAACCTGAAATGGTCTGCTGTCTGAACTCGTTTAATACTATTTGATTGCAATATCTCAGCTGATCCCTTCACTGGTTCCCGCTGAAATGGAAACTTGCAACTAAGACTTGATACGAATGAAATGGACAGAGGAGAAATATCACAATGTCGACGCAAAAGGAGGGGGGGGACTCACTATAGTATTTTTTTTTTCAATCTCTTTCAATCTTTGGCCGGAATGAGCATGAAATTAATCTAAAGATAACAAAACATAACTTAAAACGATCGCACAGTGATATTGACACCTTATCTAACAAAATATTACTCAACCGTTTTATGAAGAATTATTTATTGATCTCCGTTCGTTACTGCTGTAAACCAGTTTTGTGATTTTTATTAACGAAATTGAGAAAGGCGAATGAATAATATTGTGTATTTTTCTTTCTTTCAATGAATGCGGTTTTATGCCAATATTTTATATTCATTGTTTTTGTTTTGCGTGATTCTAACTCATTTAAAAGCAAATCAAAGTTGAATACTACCTATGATAGCGTTAAAAACTTATTTTATTCCTTTAAAATATTTGTGAAATATTTTTGGAATTTGCAACAAATGTATCAAATTTATTCATTTTTAAAATCATTTCAAATTCAATACACGCTGTAGATTGCACCACCAAACATTGGCAACAAATCAAAATCCCGTTAAATTGTCAAATTTTAATGCTTCGAAAAAAAATTGAGTTCGTTCTGTCATGTTGGAAACAAAACTCATTATCTCTTCCACTCTTCATCGCTCTTATTCTTACCAACAATATCGGATTTCCAAATAGGCCACTGCCTACGGCCGCTGGGCTAAGAGGTGACCTCAGCAAGTCCATTGAATTTCTTTAGTTGCCAAATAAATAAGTTTCTAAAAAGTACAGATCATTTGTCGGGCAGTCTGTTGTTACAATATATAAATAAAAATAAGTATATTTTTCCAAAGTTAATAAAATGAAGGGATAAAAGGGCCCTAAAGTAAAAGATAACATGTTAAAAATATGTTGAAATGTGAAACTAAATTGACCAGTTTATTAATGAAAGAACCTCATAATCCCCAATTGCAGGGAAAAAATGATCTACCCCGGCTTTATTCTGACATCTTTCATCGTGTAATCATAAAAAGGGTATCCATCGATAGGAATTAAAATATTCTTGAACATTTTTGAGTTAAAATTTTACAAGGAACCGTCTACATATTAAAATAAGAACGGACTTCTAAATTTCCAATAGCAACACCCATTTTTTTAATGAAATTTCAAAACCAGGTTAGGACCTGGAAGTTTCATTAGTCTAAATCTATTCGTTTCGAAATTATGAGCAAACAAGATTTTGGCTTTCCAATATAAAAATAAAATTTTCAACTTTTTTTTATATATCTTAAAAACTAATATAGTTATTGACCTCAAAACCTTCTGTTATAAAAATACTAGGCATTATATTCCTTTTGCACATATATTTGTCAATAAAGGGTAAAGTCGATTTCGATAAATTTTTTCTCAACACAGTCGCAACATCAAACCTTTTTAAGAATGTGGATGTTCCGATGACTTCAAAGAACTAAAACCACATCTTAAAAAGTATTTCTACGCACCTAATATGCGTAAAAATTTAGTTTGTAGTGCAAAGATTGATAGAGAGGTTTTAAAATTATTTGGAAAGTAGTATGTTGCCTCAGTATTACCTGCTAAAAATTGTTAGTCAAATAATGTATGTTAATTCAATATTATTAATGCAACTGTAATTCATTAAATACTTGGACTATAATCTCTGATTTAATATCAAAAATAAATAAAGTAACTGCAATCAAACCAACTGACAATATATTTCGAAGAGTAAAATCAAGCATTACATGTAGCTTAACAAATATTAGAGTCTTTAATATCTATTGCTAGTATGAATACTAAGAACTGTTGAGCAAAATGTCGCGTGCATTTATGGAGGGAGAAAAAGCAAAAAATTAAGAAAGAAATTCTTATTTCTTATCTGTAATCAATGACTTTTCACGGTATGCTGTTGAATTTCCTATTAAAATTTTTTTATGTATTTAATTCATTTTTTGTGAATGTCTTGTCAATTTAGAGAGGCAACTGAGTCAAACATTGAAATGCATGAGAACAAATAACGAATCCGATTTATTTACTAATCATCATTCCAAAACTGTCTAAAATCTTGATGAATTAGAATGAAATAAACTGCTGGCTATTAAAATTGCAACAACAGGAAAGAAGGATTTTATGAAAGCCAAAATCACTTGAAAGAAAGAAGGGGTTGTGATATGCAAATGATTAGTATTTCAGCACATTTAGATGATGCTGGAAAGAGAAACAACATCTGAAAAAACATTTATGTAGAGGATCTCTCATCCATCCATTTTTGTAGGTTTAAGTTTGCTCAGAATATCGTGTTATGCCTCGAATAATAGGAAAAAAATTCTTAATGGCAAGTGTCGGAATTCGATAGGAGCAGGATAGTTGCCTATTGAGAATGTGGATTATACTTCCTTGATATCGTTCGTCGGACTAATCGAAATCCAACACTGCCATGCAATTATTGAATCAATGGATTGTTGAAGGTCATACTGGACGACATGCTTGATTTCAACGCCCTCGCATGACTAACGCCCAAGAGGACAGACATATTGTGACTACTCCCCCATTGTAGTTTTGCCCCTCATTTTCAACAAAATTGTTATCTTTCAGATTTGACATTAAGCCCTTTTTTTTTTTTGCTACTTATTTAAACAGCATGATGAAGCTGAAGTGGAAATTAAAATCCCGAGTGACAATGGTTCTTCTTAAGTTTTCTTTTTTGTCGAACGCCGATTTCAGGGATGTTTTGCCAACAAAGGAATTTTTCTTGAAATAAAATACTTATATAGTTTATCGAGGTTGGTCTCATTAGAAAGCCAATAATATGTACTTAAGTACATATTATTGGTATTAAGTACATATTATTGGTTAGTCAATGCTATTACATACTATGCACCAATAATATGTAAAATAGTCTTTAGTGAATTTAACAAATGATAGTTTGTACGTTTGTTTCAGGAATCATAATTAAAAAATTTAGCGAAATTTCGATTTTGAATTTCGCCAACGTTTCAGCCCTTATTACTCGGCTCTAAATCCAGGTATTTTCATAAAATTGGAAAATTTTCATGAAAAAGGCCGTGATTAAACGGAATCATCACCATCTCAAAAGAATCGTTGTACGAGATAGACACTCAACATTTCTTCAAATTGCTGCGGATTTCAATGTAGGCCCATCAACAAGTGTCAGTGTACGCAATATGCAACGTAACCTAATTGATATGGCATTTCGCAGCCTCAAACCATCTCGTGTACTATTGGTGACTCAGCGACACAAAGCTCTGCACCTTACCTGGGCTCGCCAATGCTGCCATTGAACTCTTAATGATTGTAAAAACGTTGTATGGTCTGAGGAAAAACGTTTCCAAGTGTATCGGATGGTTGGCTGTGTACCAGTGTGGAGAAAACCCAATGTAACCATGGATCCTTCATGCCTACAAGGAACTGTTGAAGCTGCTGGTGGCTCTGAGAGGGTAAAGAGCGTGTGCAGTTAGATGAAATGGGACCATTAATGTGTATAGACTCGACCATGACAGGTCAGCGGTACTTCAATATCCTTTCTCACTCTCTATATGCATTCATGTCCTGTGTGCATTCTGATGAAAGTGGACGATACCAACAAGAAAATGCGCCACCCCCACAGGTCTGCAGTAGCTACCGAATGGCTTCAGGACCATTCTTCTGAATTTCTTTCCCTCTCTTGGCCACTTAATTCTCCTGATATGAACATTATCGACCATATCTGAGATGTTTTGCAATGTGCTGGTCTTAGAAGATCTCCATCGTCCCTCACTCCCATGGCTTTGTGGACTGCCCTGCAAGAATCATGGTGTGAATTGTCCTCAGAATATCTTCACAAATTAGTTGAATCCATGCCATGCTGTGCTGCAGCACTTCTACTTGCTCGTGGGGGCTGTACATGATATTAGATTGGTGTACCAGTTTTTCTGGCACTTCAGTGTATAATTAATATTTATCTACATCCTTAACATTTGTATTTATTTCTCTGCCTAAAATTTTAAATTATAATTAAAATATTATGCGAATGAAAATTTATTTTTAATTAAAAAACGAATAACATACTAACTGAAAATTTCTGTGTTATTAACTTAACTTGAGTATTTATTTTATAAATTTTTTTATAAAAAATACTTTGTGGGATAGCTGCAAAATACAAGTACATAAGCTACGGGCAAAGTTTAACGGTCGTTTTCTCAGAACCGACAGGCTCTTCTGCTTTAAAATTTTACTGAATAAATATCTTAAACGTTTATTACCTTCGTACAAAATCCCACCCAACTCAGTTTTCCAACTCGTGCCCTTGTCTTGTCAGTCTGAAAGAAATACACAAATTTGCTTTCCAGTATTCTGTGTCATTGAAATGGAAAGTGTTTGATTTAAGCGGAGAAAATCAGCAACCAGATGAAGATGGTTCAGCTAATTTTTAAAAAGAAGTTCCAATAAAAGCCAGGAGTAACGAGTTTCGGATGTGCAACGCTATTTAATAAAACAAATGTTCCAACATTTTAAAAAACTTTTGATCCTGTGTTACGACAAATACAGTCTCGGATCTGCAGTCTTTGGAATATGGATAAGATAATCTGAAGGGCTCAAAATTCCGAACGAATGTGGATTGACGAGGATATTAAATAAACTGGCAACATGGCTTCAACCGAAAAGAAACTTTTGTCACGTTGACTGTTGTTGCATATGCTACAGGAAAAATTCTTCTACAGGCGATTTTTTTCGCTTATCCACAAGTGAATTTAAGATAATTTTCTAAATGGAGCATCTAGAGGCAGCCCTAGATATTGTAATCCGTCTTGATGGATAAAATAGGGGCATTTTGTGCATTTCGCTGAACATTTCATTTGGTAAATGAAGTTCACAAAGAAGAAACTTTCACTCTGCTATTGGATAATTATTACAACTGTGCCGATTTTCGGTTAATCGAAAAAAAAAAAAATGATTTTTCGATATCAGTTTTTTCAAAAATATCGGTATTATGACCATGAAGCATGGTTCACGATAAATCGCGATGCAATAAATCAATACTCAAAGTTAAGTTTTGATTTTTGGTTAGTGTTTATTTTTGCTATTCTTCATTGTTTTTCACCTTTTAACATCATTTTTTGTTAATAGTTCTACAAATACTGTCATATTTAAATATATATAAATACTTGCTTAAAACATGTTATTTTGGAATAAATTGTTTTACTAAACTGATAGAAACCAGCAACAAATGCTATTTAAATATATGAAAAGAATTATACATCGTTTATTTTCAGATATATTTATTTGAAATTCAAACAATTTTTTATGCTTTATTTTAAACATCCGAAATTTTTTCCAGAAATAATCGTAAAAAAGTTTTTTCATAATTTTAAATATCTTTATGAATTAATTTTAAAAATCATACAAATAACTTAATACACAAGGTATCTGTTCGGTTACAGATGTTAAACACAATTTAATTTTATGTACATTTTATAGTATTTATCCAATTAATAAGAATATTACGGTTCGATAAAGAAAAGAAAATATTAATTATTATTGTCGTTAAATATATACTTATTTAAATTTGAAATTTAGAGTAGATATCTTTAATGAAGTATTCGAACGCTACCATAATTTTCGAAGCCTTTTTTAATAGTTCTAAACGTTTTTATAAATCTAAATATGTGCAGCATTAAATTTTTTAAAATATTTTTTCCAGTCCAAATTGGCATTTTCCTTTTAATCTTTGTATTGTTTCTGATGGCAGGCAACGAAATGGAGGACGCAACCAA
>JAOUZG010033074.1:1065294-1077981 GCA_026289955.1 Argiope argentata
ATGCTATAGAATAATACTTTAGCAAATTTAATATATTATCTATATATTCCCATATAATATTACTTTTTATGTTGTTTGCCCCCCACCCCCCACCCCAATTTCTTATCAAAGTCAGATTAAATTTTCTCATATTTCACCCCTTCTCTCATTTGTGAATTAGAAAGATTTAAATAGTTCATTAAAATGGTATGGAGAATAAATATTACAAAAACGAACAGCAACAACAAAACATGAGCTCATTAATTAATTCGAGCTAACATAACAGTAATAAATCATAGTTAATGTTAATAGTAAAATATAACGAAATATATGGAATAGCAACTTTCGATATTCATTTTTTTCACTGTAGGTATTCAATAAATCTACGAAACATAGTATATAATTACAACTTTTAAACAGTCATCGTTTAAAGCTAGAGCCGTTTTTGTAGTATCATAACCGTGTCCGATTAACTTTACCAGCTCCTTTGATTGACAAAAGAATTTATTGTCGAATATACTTGCTTCACTTTATAACAGTTAAACAGATTCAATTATTTAAATAGAAGTTACCTGTTGAATCGTTTACTTGTTACATCCATGTTACAACATTTATCTCTGTTTTACGTTCGTTCCAGTAATTTTTGAAATTTCTGTACCACTTCGTATATTGCAGTTAATTTTCCGCAGAATGTTTACAGTAAAATAACTCTTCTAATTATGAAAGAAGTTGATTATTCTTCCGGTAGTTCACAAGTTAGTATGATCTGTACAGCCACAACAAATCCTTTCGATACTGCTACGTTAAGTGGTGGTGGGGTGTCGGATGTACGCAAGAAGTATGATCTGTACATCAGAACATCTGTGGTATGATATATTTTAATAATCTTTTTTTTACAGGTGGCGCTCTCGATCTAGTTTATGATTGTTTTTTTTTTAACTTGTTGATAATATGAATAATAGATGGCGTAATCAGGCCGTTAACTAAGGGAGTTCATCTTCATCTCGTATGCATTGGGCATTTCGAATGAATGATACGTTTTACTCCGCTGCGTGTGTAGGGAGGGGGTGACGGATTTGTCAGATCTTATTTATTACTGTAACCGAAAAACTTCGTATGGAACTGTATGAGCTGTGCGCATATTCAGCGATAGGAAGTTTTTAGGAGGCTGTGGGATGCCCACAACTTTTAAAATAGGGATTTTTCCCGGGAAAGATGTAATGATAATTTATTTCGATTCTCTAGTGATTCGGAAAAATATAATTACATTTAATTGCTTATTTAAAAAATAATTTAGTCTATATCCCATTGGCGAAACTTAGTTCTTGCACATTAAAGAATCATCAAATCATTTTTAATCAAACTTTTTTTTTCTTTTTTTAATGGTTTTTGAATAGCACGTTAAATCTTTCATCTAAAGTATGAAGTGCAAATGGGGAGGATTTTCTTACTTTTCATACTTTTTTCAATAATTGGACATTTTACATAATTTAAAATTCACGCTTTGTCGGTTTTAAAACAAAAGCAGCAACAACAACAACAAAAAAAAAACATATTGCTCATGATCGCTTCACTCGCTAGTAACAGTGTAAATTTCCTTTGTTCCAAGCTGACTTGGAACAAAAAAAAATTTTTTTTTTCTCGTTTTTTTTTCTTTCTTTTCAAATATCAATTGCACTTAAAAAAAGAAATTGCTTTTATCTTAACATATTATTTGCCGTCGATATTTGAAAATATCACTTTAATCAAATGCCTTATATAACAGTAATATATCGCTTTTTTTTCATAAAGGCGTTTGCAAGCTCACGAAGAGCGTAATTCTTCTAAGAGGAGGCAGTAGATGACAGCTAAAGGCAAAGATTATTTTTCTCTTACCTGAATTATTTTGTAACCTAACAATTTGCTTGCAGAAATAAAGTTGAAAGCAAATTGAAAAAAATGCTGGTAAATTTATTCAAGATGGAACGGATTAAATTTTGGGAAAGACATTAAATATGGTTTATCGAACAGGCTAAAGATTTGTTTTATTTTTCCTCGTTAAAGAATCTTATTTCTTCTCGTTTCTTTCTAATGATCTTATTTATTGGCATTCGTAAATCAAAGTTAAAAGAAAGTTTTTTTTGTCTGTCTTCGAGTATGGTAATTGAACTTATTGTTATTTGATGAAGTCGTTATTCCTTTAACCTCATATAACTTCAAAACCAGACACGAATTATAAGAGCAACTACCATTCCTGTATTATTACACTATTGTTTAGCCATACCATTATCATTGCTTGTTTATTGTAATGTGAAGTAGCATTCATTGTATTGCTGCCATATGGAAGTTCGGATAGTGGGATGTCGATTCTGATATCATCCTCGTCATTTTACCAAGTTTAAATTGTTAGATCTATCCGAAAATAGCATTCGGATTGATTCAAAATCAAAGAAATCGAGATAACTTATAAAATTAAATCGCGTATATTTTCTTAATTCTCTATATCTTATTCATTACAAGTAACCTCAAATATGAGTCACTTTGTCGTAAGTTACTTATCGAATTGTTTATTTCAGTTGTAATTATTTCTCATATATGTAATATGAAGACTATTGAGAAATGTAGCACAGAATGGATCTATCTGGATCTAGATCTATCTAATCATATATAGATGAGCTTCGGGTTGTTAGTTTTCTTCATAATGTACTACAAATATATGAAACCCAGAGATGGCGAAATTGAAATGCAAATACATTTAAATTTGAGGTTCGTAATAAGTGAATAAGTAATTAAAATAATTATTGTAAGCGGGGCCACCCTTTAGCTGATTTCTTCCAATAGGCTCCTCACCAGAATGTTACAAAAAGTGTGCTTGAGCTTAATACCATATCAAATATCTTTTTATTTTTATGTAAACAAATTTAAGATTTTTTTTCCTTTTTTTAAATTTTTTTCTTACCTATGTAATCTTTTTTACTGCCATCAGTTTTTTTTAAAGTGGAGAGAGAGAGCGTCGTGTAGTCGCTTCTCGCAAGGACTGCAGTTATTTACTTATGAATTGATCTTTCAATTTACTTAAATTTTGATTCCATGTCGGGGATTCCACTTCACAGTGATTGACGCAGTTTAGTCAAGTACGCTCTTACGCCTTAAAACCCTATTTAACTAACTAACCAACCAACCATTTCACAGTAAATTTGAGGGGAAAAAATTCATTTTGAGATTTCATTTGAGATTTGAGATGAGATGAA
The DNA here is from genome assembly GCA_026289955.1 of Argiope argentata. Classification (NCBI taxonomy): domain Eukaryota; kingdom Metazoa; phylum Arthropoda; class Arachnida; order Araneae; family Araneidae; genus Argiope; species Argiope argentata. The sequence continues at coordinate 1,068,504 of JAOUZG010033074.1, forward strand.
TATTCATAATAATAAATGATTAGAAAAACAATTAAAATCATTTTATTTTTTTGTCCACTGATACATTTTTTAAATTAAATTAATTTTATCTGGATGGAAGTTGGCTAGGAGGCTGGTACTATCGAATCCCCCCCCCCCCCATTTTGTTCGTTTAGCCACCCGTGATTCGAAACAGATTTGGTTTGAAGAGTACAACTCGAATTGGAACAAGCATAACTGTAACATTAATTCCTTCTTCCCGATAATTATACACTATTTCTTTGCTATGAAAGTACGAATGTAGCAATCTTATTCCCAGTAGATGATTTAAAATTTATCCTAAATATCATGTTAGCTCTAAATTCTACAGAACAGAACTACTTTTAACAATTATAAAATTTATACAATCTATTGTTTAGTTATGATTATTTGTCACGTTTTCTTCTTCTTTTTGTTCTATTGCAAGAAATGGGATAAAAATATAAGATTTTTTTCGGTATTTTTTCTAGATCTTGATTTTGAACTGCTTTTGAGTATGAATACAAATTTACTAGTTACTAAGCTCCTCAGTTTCATGAGTGCAATTTTTTGTTATCCAAACTTTTAGAAATCTTTTTGCATCTTCAATTTGATTTCACTTTTTAAGAAATGTTCAATGTAAGCATTCCGTTATTAAGGAGACTCGGTAAAAATATTAAAAATTCTGAAATATTTTTCACATTCAAAAGTTACAAATTTAAAAAATGGTGCATATTTTAAAATTGCTTCTTGTGCAATTTTTAAAATATTTTCCTCAAATTTTTTTGAGAGGGACCTCAAAATGCATGTAACAAAAATAGGGATCCGTTTTTTTTAAATATCTATATTAGTTTGTAAAATAAAATAAAAATGTTTTACAAAATTTTGTGAAATTTTTTGGAAAATGTCAGGTTTTTTCACTTTGAACATTTTTAGACAAAAATCTAATCAAAATTTTAGCAAATTCCTCCCTAATTCTATTAAGCACTCATTTAAGAGTGAGCAGAAAAAAATTCATACAATTACAATAAAATGTGATTGACTTTTAACATTTTGGAGCGGACAAAATTTTGAAAAAAAAAAAAAAAAAAAAAAACTGAGAAAACAACTTTAAAGTTTTCAACACAATAAAATTATAATAAAAACAGCATATATGAAGTTAGTTTTTTTTTTCAGAACAATAATATGGCATTTGTAAGTGGTAAGATACCAATTTTATTAATATACAGTATTATCATATTTATTAATGGCCATTACCATATATAGGAATTATTAGAAAAAATAACAAAAAAATTACAAAATGTTCACTCTTTTTTATTCAATAAATTTTTTAGTAAAATATTTATAAAATGATCTGCAATTCTGTTTAACAAATAACTAATAATACACAGTTAAAATTCTAGGCCATTTAAGTGAAATTCAAATGAAATCATCTGTTTTGAAGTTGGTAAGTTTTCTAGACAATGCATGCGATGAAAAACAGTTTAAAAAAAACATATGTACATAAATGTGCATTATGAAATAGCTTATATAAATACATAATATTTTAAATAATAATATATTATCATTCAAACATAATTCTATGAAAGGTTTGTTTTAATCTGAGGCATATAGATGAAATAATCAAAGTATAATTAACATAAGCAGTAACGATATATTTGAAAATGACAAAAAAAAAAAAGAATATACAAAAAATTTATATAGTAAAGTAATATAGTGTATTATTATTCATAGCAAGGGAGTGGGATTTCCTTTTAATTCGAAGCATTTTCGAAACCTATTAAAAAGCAGGTAATAAATAAATTTAGTAGTCTTAAAAAAGACAGCTTTGTTTTCAAAATGATTATAATAACCAAAGATAAATTCAATCAAAAACCACAACGAAAGCGGTAAAACTATAAATAAACAAGTATTTACCGTTACAGTTTCAAACAACTTTCCCTTTTTTTTATTTCATGGAGAAAAAAAATTAAAAGGCTTGGCTTACTAGCACATGAAATATGTTTGATGTAAACACAGGAAGAGGGCGTGCCAGTTGATATAGCGTTAGACAAAATAGTTCCGTATCTCATTAAATACTTGTCGGATTGTTTTAAAATTTTCAGATTAACAAGTCAAAGGTTTAAGAATCATTATTCACTAAAAATCAGAAAATCTATATTTTTATCGATTTTCCAAAATTTTTAAGGTACCGGGTGGAGGTTTTAACAATTACTGCTTTATCTGAAATCTTGACTAATATCCTTAACTTCTCTTTTGTTCTCAAACTATTTTATAATTTTCAGCTGTGCTGGCAGACTCTCGAAATTAAAAATATTTTCATCTTTACTTATAATAAAGCTCAATGTGTGTGTGCGCGCGCGCGTGTATGTTGTTTTAATTTTAGCTTTTAAAAATTACATAACATGATTATATATTTTACGAAGAAATTAAAAGTGCTTTAAAATACACTAGTTTTCTTAAATAATTGACTTTAACTCCCGAAGTTAAAAAGGTACCTTAAGTGAAGTTAGAAGCAAAATGAAAATACAAAATGTCAGTCGATACATTTTAAAAACCTATTTTTTGATACCAGATCGAGATACTACAGGGTGATTTTTTAAAACCGACGGTATTCAAGAGATCTCTGTAGCTTGAACTATCAGCCACAAAGTCACCAAATTTTGCACAAGGACTATTGACGACATGGGAAAAAGGAATCCGCGAAAAAAGGACAGTTCTAAAAGTTGGTGTCAGGGGGAAATGTGGTGCTTCACACTTTAGGACAGATAACGTTTTGCAAAAAACAAGGGGGTGAAATGCAACATGTTGTCGACACCGACGCCAGTGTTTTGAGTTATAAAAATGAAGCAGGGCAGTGAAAATCATTTTCACTATCAGTGATTTGTAAAATGCGTCTCACTTTAACACAACGCGCATTACTTCTGAAGCTCTTTTATTTTAATTCAATGCAGTGTGTGATAAAAGTGTTGGCGCTCTACAGGCCAGACCGTTCTACCTACATCTACCAAATTTGGTACATGTATACACTGGGTGCCGGGAATATGCACCTCGGAGTTCTTTTTTTTTAAATTTTAATTAAAATTTTTAGTAAAAAATAAGTGAAACTCTGACGTTTTTTCGCTATTACTTCCGAAAATATTACTGCACAAAATTAATTTTTGCATCAAGTTCAAGATAAAAAAATTAGCTTTTCAATGATACTGATGTTTTGACCTATAAATTAGAAATTCTATTTTCAATGAATTTTAAAACATTTAATTTAATCATATTTTTCAACAATTTATTTCGCATAAAATAAAAATGAAATTTTATTTTTCCGAGGATATTTAAAAAAAAACAGCTTTTAATAATATGTTGCCATCACATTTTCAGAATTTCTGATTAAAAAAAATTAATTACGACCAAAAATAAAACAGAAAAATATAATTTTCATCACGTGATTATATGACATGAAATAAATAGGAAATGTGGTATTTTTTAAACAATAAATGCCAGAGAAAATTTCTCTTGATCCTTTGCAATATCAAAATTATTAGTTCAATAAAAGAATTAAAATAAATAAAAATACAAAATAAATATATATTACAAAAGTTCGACAGTTAAAACTGAAAAAGAATTTTTAGAAAAGCATCAAACGATAATCTGAGGGCGAGATAACTATTTAAAAGTAAGAAATCTTAAACGAACTAGATGACGTCATTTCAAAAAAAAAAAAAAAAACGACGAACAAAAAGCAATTGATAATAAGTATAAGTAAAATATTTTTGCATTCCTTAAGAATTTTTTTTAAACAGTAAGACATGTTTTGAATTGTTACTTTTACTTATGTGAAGAAGATATATAGTGCAAATAGAAGAATTCGCCTCGTGATTGTAATTTATCTCCGCATTTTAATGAATCATGCAAATAAAAAAGCATCTGCTTTCAACGAAGCATATGTAATATTAAAGCTATACTGGTAAAAGCAGGTCAGCTATTTGAAAACGCATCTTCTTTCAAACAAGCATACGTAATAATAAATAATGCAAAATTTGTAAAAGCAGATAAAAATATTTTTTACCCGCATATTTCGGAGATATCAAAACTTTGTAACCAAAACAATATCATGTTCTCATATGAGAAAAAATAAATCAACTATCATTCCAAATTAAACATATAAAAATGTCATTTTCAGCACGTGTCTGCATAAAAAGAAACAGTTATGAAACATATTTTTTGAAAATAAATGAAATGAAACGTTTTCTATGATATTTTATAATACATATATTACTAATTCAATTAAACAGTTTTATTTAAGGAAAATATGGCTTAACATCTACAAGGCATTTTTTTGTAATTGGAGCCCAACATCTAATTTCTTAATTTTTTTTGGGAGAGATATATCTCTTAACAAATGGTCTATGATGAGAAGATCGAGGGAAAAAATGCTGAGGAATTACGACTTTAAAATTTTTACATATATAATCTACTCTGTGAATCATATTTAACAAAATATTCTGAGACAATAAGTCCTTAAAATAAAAAAAAGTGGCACTCTAATCCACTAAATCAATCATCAAAGCTGATCGATCTATGAAAATTTCAATATAACTATTCGATAAAAACTGGCGATTTTAGATCGCTATCAAGGTCTCAAAGAAGCCAATCAGGGTTTCTTTAGAATAATTGACCTAGATTATGAAAATGGTGATTGTTCTAAACTTGCAATATTCAGAACTGAATAAATCAGCCAGATTTGATCGCAGAAGATAGAAATGTTTATTTATATATTTAGAAGTTGAAATATTAAGAATATTTTACAGAATATGAATCTATTAGCCCAAAGGAATTTAAACCATAATTTTTTTAAATATATATATATGTAAACAAAAAAAAAAGAAAAAAAAAGAAGTTATTATTGAGATCATTTATATACACCTAAAAATAAACTTAAAAACTGAATGTATCGTTTAATCTGTGAAATGTTTGCTGAATAATTCCTTGAGGTATTATAAATTGTAAAAAAAATTATAATGTTTCAATTTCTGCAGTGGACATAAAACTTCAATGTCTGACTACTCTGCTTGCAGTTCTTAGCTTTATTTAAAGACATACTTGGATTGAGTAAAGCGGTCTTTATATTAATTGGTTTTATCATTTCCACTTTAATTTAAAACTGAATTTTACGTGCACTGATAGAAAATCAGAGAGAGATGCGGAATTCAAAGATCAGGACTGCTTAAGACCTACATAATAGTATAAATGAATTATATGACTTTCGAAATTTGAACCTTAAAAATATTTTATTGAAAAACTTATTATGGGACCAAGTTATATATTAAACAAATTAATTGAACCCTTTAGTCGGCATTAATACTGTCGAATCGACTGGTCGCCAAAGGAGGCTAGTATGTAATAAAATAAAAATGGGGGAGGGGTATTTTGCCCCTTTTAGCATTACTATTTAGATGTCCTCTCTTCCTGTATTTTTACTTTATAATAAAATTTCCTCAAAAGGAAACAGAAGTGTCCAATTTTCGAATTGACATTGGTGAGCGGAAAGCATCGCCATCACATAAGCAATAGAGATAGGCTAAGATTTGTATTATTCTGAGGGTTCATCTACTGCATTGAAAGAGAATTAAAAAAAAATTAATAATCTTATCCAGTTGGTATACCACTATTATACAAAAAATGCTTTTATGTAAGCTCTCAATTTGATATTAATCAGTGCATTTGGGAATTTCATCTTTAGTTTATGAATAAGGTTTCAGTTAAAGCTTGGCTTCTAGTAATGATGGGCTCTGACCTCAAAAAGGAGCCGCGAAAACACTGATAGTAGTTCTTTTGTTAAATATTGCACCAGTAATAGACAAAATCCTTCTTAAGAATCTCGTTTGCTTTGAAATGTCTCGTTAAAGTTGTACAAATAATCGCAGTCAATTCCCCCCCCCCCACGGCATTGCAGTTGCTTTTAGTTCTTATGCGAATTCTTAAATGCGAATAAACTCATCACTAAATACAAAGTTTTTTTTTTTTAGGTACTCAATTTTTCACAATGTTAGATGTTTTTTAAGGATCATATAATTTTGAAGTCTAATTGATATATTTGTGCATTTATTTTGTGCTAGGAAATAATTCTTTTGTTAATGTTCATAGATAGGGGAGCAAAATGTTTTTGCAATTGAAATATGATATTTCTTGATGAAGGAAATAACACTTGGAAGAACGAGTTAAAGAAAAAGGGGAGAACTTCCAGTTCCCTTTTCTATCCTTGAAACCGTCGATTTTCTTTTAATTTACTTTTAAAAGATGAAAATTATCTTATAATTTCAGTATTTTTTGAATTTTAGGATTTCATATTTAAGACTAGTATTTAAAAATATTTAATTCAGTTAGATTTTTTTTTGTATTCTTAATTTTTATTCTATGTTGAAGCTTTTAAAGTCAAAGCAAAAATAAATTCGTGCTTTGCAACTTGGAAAACACAATTCATTAACTTCTATGGCACAGCCTATATTATAAAGGTCAAACAAACTAAATCTTTTTAGGAAAACGTTTGCATTTTTCTGGGTAGGTTGGTTCAGCGGAATAATTAGGTTTTTAAAATTATAAGTGACAATTAAAACCACTGAACCAGTTTTATGAAATAATCATTTAAGTATAGTAACTGGGTTCATTTAAGCGCTCCATCAAAAGAATAGCTGCTACTAATTTTTGCCTGAAACAAACTGCAGTCAGTGTAAACTGGGTCTTAGCTATAAAGCACAATTGAACACCGCTGACATAACAAGATTTTAGTTACAATAAAGACACCTTATGAATTATTTCTTTCTCAACCCCCATTTTAAATATTCCATACATTTGCTACCTTGTAATAAGAATTCAACGTAAAATTTTGATTTTCAAACGACAAAGATCCTATTTCTATTAAAATTTGAATACATATCTGCCATAACTTCTATTTTGTGAAATATTTTGAGTTTATAAGAGAATAATTTTTATCGTAAGCAATTTTATATTCATGCCAAAGGATAGCTGTTAGGAATCATGGTTTACTGTTGTATATGTATGCCTGTACGCATGCATTTAGAGTCTGAAATCTATTAAATCTTGCCGGTAGTCTTCAGGTTGGTAGTGAGATGGAAGGAAGATTTCACAAAAAAGGAAGGCAAGGAAGATTTCACAAAAAATGCGCCATCTTCCCGTCCTGGGAAGCGAAAGATTATCTGTTGCGCAAGGGACCTTAGAATTGATTGGTCTTTTTCATGAAATGCTGGTAAAATGCTCAAACTTCAAATGCCAGTGATTCGGTGAATCGATGTGTTCTGACAGGGGATTGTTGCGAGATTGTGAATTTATTTCTGAATTTTAATCTTTTAAATATTAATATGTTGTTTTTGAGTAAAAAGTATCTTATATTTATAAAAGTAAAGTTAATTTCTGCAATTTTTAAATGAAAATTGCTAACATGCCAGAAATTAAACACCTTGGAATTTGAAAGAAAACAATAAAAGTAGAATCTTCATAGTATAGAATGGACCTGAATTTTAAAATTCTATGTAAAAAATAAGGAATTTAGAATAAAGAGTTGATAATTGATTCACATTTCAGTCGTAAAAGACTAATTTTAAATACATTTATTTACTATTAATACTCTTGAAAATTGTTAAAGAAATTGTTCATAATATTTCAAATCAATTTAATGGTAATATCCTAGATTATTACACTAGAAATGAAGATTTTTTTAAATGAAATTTTATTATGGAAGAAAATATACTTCTAATTTAAGGTTCAATAATTTTTTCTTACAAATAATAAACTTATAAAAATTTAATTAAAAACGTACTCAGCAGAATATTAACAATATTATGTGGAGTTATTAAACGTTTTCACTCCCTTGAATTTAAAACATTTTCCAACAATTTGCATAATAAAATTGTGTATCAGTTCAAAAAAAGTTATCATTGATGCATCTGAAAGGAATGCAGGAGAAGATATGCGAAAACGTCAAATTTGATCTTCGGAAATATTGATTTTGGGGGGCTGATTCTTGGAAAAATGTAAAATTTCTAAAACTTGCTATACTGCTTTTGATCAATGGTGTGTGTGTGTGTGTGCGTGCGTGCGTGCGAGAGAGAGAGCGCGCGCTTTTATGGCATTAAAACTTGCTGCCTCACAATCGACATTTAAAGTAGCTCCGTTTTTTAAACAACCTAATAAGAAATCTTTTTGAGAAATTGAAATTTGTTTTGTCGGAAAAAAAAAGCATTCTTGGATTCGCATGTAATAATATTATAAATGTTTGTCAGGATTTACTGATTCTGGCTAATATCAGCTTCTCTTATATTACTACTATTCTTCAGCCATTTCTTAAAAATACTGAAATATAACAAACATTGCCTTTCTTAAATGAGAATCTTTTCATTTTTGTTTAACATTATCAGAAGAAGCAAAAATATTAAACTTGTTTTTGATAGATATTGATGATTTTAAAAATCTAAGGCTGGGAAAAATTACCGATTAATGCCTACCGTTTACTTGATTACTAGTGAAGATAATTCAAATGAAGATAATTCAAACTGAAGAGAGAGAGGCCTTTTAATAGTGTTTTATAATTGTGAAGAACCCTGTAAAAAATATGATGTCCAAAAATTTTACTGTTTTAAAAAATGCATCTTGTTTAAATCCATTTTTATTGAAGAACCTTGTTTTTACCCAATCATTAAAAACTATGGAGTATCGTTGTTCCATTACAGCTACGACAGGAGTGTTCGCGCATTTCCTCTTACATTGCATATGCGTGCAGGGAAAACACAGGACATTTTTTTTTTCAGATTTGAGTGGCAACCCTGTGAAACTGTTCTTACTAGCAAGATTACTTGACAGTGTCCTGCGAATCAGCGAGGAGATGATATTAAAATATTTTGTCTCTTGGAAGTATGCTTCATCTGGATCCCAATTTTGCAGTTTTGATGCTGCGCAATCCCAGAAACAATCGTTACTTTTTCGCCGTTATGGTTTTTGATGTAAGGATGTTTACAGGTGTTATCTGTAAGTTTATTTACAAGTGCATGTATATGATGTGTATAAATGTTGTCCACCCGACGCTGACCCCTTGCTTTGGATATACTTAGGGCTGAATGAGTGCACTTCCTTTAAGAGCAAAAGACATGCTACCAACTGATGGTTCTGTAGTTGTTGTCGAAACCTCACAAAACGCTTCTTCATAATATCAATATTCTTAAATAAAAGCACAAGCGTTGTTGCAGGCTCTAATAAGTCCTTCCCTAACAAGCTCTTGTAAATTTTCAGTTGAATAAACAGTTTACAGTATTCTTTAGAAAAACTGCACTTCACTGAATATTACTATATTGATCGAGAAGGGTATTATCTTAGCAAAGCCGCCTCTTTTTTCAATTCCTACTATTAGCTCTCTCTCTCTCTCTCCACACACACACACACACACACACACACACACACACACACACACACACAC
>JAOUZG010033074.1:1093672-1104735 GCA_026289955.1 Argiope argentata
CACACACACACACACACACACACACACACACACACACACACACACACTTGATTTTTTTTTCATTAGAAAAGATAGCAAAACAGTTCAAGTTAACTGAAAAGAATTTAATTCTTGGTTGGACCTTCGATCATAATATCCACTCTGTTAGGCATGGAATCCAATAGGTTTTCCAATACTTCTTACAGTATTTCATGGTGCCAAAATTTAACTATTGTTTCCTTAAGTTCTCAATTTAGTTCTGGGATGATTCTCAGTTATTTTCTTTCCCATTTTACTCCTCAAATTCTCAATGTGGTTTAAATCTGGCGATTTTCCTGGCCATGTGAGAACATTAATGACATGTTTTGCAAATGCAGCCTTGACCTAAAATAGTGAATCTTTGGATATAGAGGCAGAACTGAAATAGAATTTAAAATTAATTGTAAAGTTTATCTTACTTTTTTCGATGTATAGAGAGTGCTAGGTTTGTTAAAATATCCATTTCTGCCTTGGGAACATGTCACAAATATTAGGAAACAATTGATCTTTCAACAAACCAACATAGTTGTTACCATTCATGGCTCCCTGTATCAAAGTAACAAAATGAAGTCTTGCGGTTGACTGATATGACACGCACCCGTACCGTTGTAAGCAGTATAGATAAGGGAGACCCCTCTGGAAGGAAACAAATCATTTAATTCTTTAGCACTCCACCAATGCGCATATATTTTCGTATAGATTTTTTTTTTTTTGAGATTAAATTTGTTAAACAGTTTTGAAATACGACCATTTAGCTAAAAATCGGTCCAGATGGGCATGTGTCTTCTAATGTTGGTTAATACGTTCTCTAAATAATAAAGAAATAAATAAATAAAAGACGGGGGTTACGTAATTGAAGCTTATCTAAAATTCTATTAGTGAAAATATGTTTTATTTACCTGGGAATTAAATTTTATTTTACGCTGATTTTAGTTAAAAGAGTAGAACAATTTTTCAAATAAAGTTAAGAACATATTTTGCAATAATTAAAGAGATTAAAATAAAACAAACTGTTCTAAAGATGTTAGGAAAATCTGAAAAATATCACGGAATTTCTTAAAATTGGGAAAATAAGATTAATTAAATGAAATTCTGCCCACCTTGAATAAAATAGGCTTCAATAAATAAGGTCTCTGATGGCTGTGCTGCCTACTGTTCGTTTCAGTATTCCGAGATTATTATTTTTTTTGACGATTCTGTATCGCTAACGGTTGAGCTCATTTTCGGAGTTCTTTGATCTTAATTTCCACACAAGATACTTTTTCTTTCTTTTTTTATTCATGCGTATGTGAGTGACATGTCGTTTCTGATCGTACAATTTTATTGTTTCTCAAAATTTCCTTCTAATTGCTTTTTTGGCTAATTTAATTGACAGAAAAAATTTCAGAGCTGTCGCGAAATATATTTTATATAATATCATTAATGTGACTGAGATTATTTACTGTTGTTAAAAGTCAAAATACTATAAAAAATCAATCAGTGTTTCAAAATAATAAGTTATCACTTTGTAAAAAAGTGAAGTACCAAATTTTAAGAACCGGAATCTTTCATTTATTCATTATAATTCAATGTTAGATATTACGAGTTACCTGCAGCTTTTACGCCGCTTAAGTCCGTATATAATCCAGTTCTCCTCAATGTGAAATATAAATAACTTCTCCTTTCATTTTTCCTCTCATCCCTACTGTTTTGACTAAGCAAACACATCCTGACGCTTGTACAAAAGCGCAAAGGGTTTTAGAATCCTTTAATGAACAATATGTGTTGTCATCCCTTCAGTATTTAAATTTTTTTAAAAATTTTGTTTAAACCTTTAAACTGTTTTGGCATTGGTTTCTCATTTTGTCTTTTTGGCAGCATTTTATGAAATTTATATTTTGAATTTGAATTATTTCTGCATTGTCCAAATCATCTTTAAAAAAAGATATTACGTGAAATTTTAAATTTGATAAAAAAAATTCGTTAAAAAATCTATCATTTTTCTTTTAACATTACTGCATCTATCACAATTTAATATAACAATGGAGTTTTACCTTTCTTTTCATACAGCCTGGAATCAGAGACACCTATGTAATAAACCTTTTTAGAGGATTTGGTACCCCCAAGATTTTTTTTCTACAGTTTCGACAAAACGTGCTTTGTTTGTTAGATGAAACTTTTTCAGAAATTTTGGTTTTAAGAATATTTCTCCTGTTCAGAGATTTAAAATTTTAACTTAAAATTTTTCTTCCTAACATTATCAGTTTCTTAAAAATGCTTCTTATTCAATTTTTTATATTTGGTGACTTTTTTTAATGCATCCTCTTAATGAACTTATAAGGTATCCGATTTTGGACATCAAAATTAGTTTCGGAGAAAAAAGTTTGTTCAAAACGTTTTGTGAGATTTCGGAAAACATCCAATATTTTTCACTTCCGGTATTAAAGAAAATCGAATCAATATATTTAAAAATCGATATCTAAATGTAATGAGCTGATTTTTATGAATTTGTAGCAAAAAGTCAATTAGGTTGAATAAAGTTTGTTTGAATTTTAGAATTTTGAAATAAGCATGCTTTCGTAAAAAGCAAACTGTATAAAACATGTTTAATTTATTCAAACATAGTAATTTCACTGTTAAACCAGCATTATTTTCTTTTAATTAATGAGTAAACATATTTGATGTGCTAACATTAGAGTTATGCCTGAATAAACACAGTACACTGTCTAATGATAGCAGTAGTTGTCTAATTTCTTTTAATAACAGTGGAAAAGAGGGAGAATGCATTTTTACTGTTATGAAAAAGCTATTCAAAATGTAAGAAAAGTATAAGATGTTAATGACAGATACATTCGCAATAAATTTTGTGGATGCGTCGCATCATCTCTGCCGTTGCATACTTCCATAGAAACTCAGAATTTCAGCTCTTTCAGAATCGAATTGTATCAGTCTTGTTATCGATTAATTAAAAAAGGAATCATTATATTATTTTCAAGCAAGTTATTTTATGCAATTCAGTTTTTTCTCTCGTCTTTCTCTATGCGTTTCTAGATGGTATTATGCTCAGCATTTTACATTTGTATATGCGGTTGTTATATTTTATGGTTTTACTGCATTTATCATTTATCAAATAATTTACAGCAAAATAACTTTTCAAAAAACAAATGAATTAAAATAAACTGCATAATATTTAATGTACCAATTCATTTCCGACCTTCCTCTGCGATACTCAATCGACCTTATTTTATGCCAAATATAGACGATTTAAAATCATCAAGAACAAGCATTAAGCGACAAGTATAATTTTGTAACTAAATAATGTGCCTATTGAGTACTTGACAAAGTATCACTTAGATCCAATTTATATTCACTAGTGTTCAGTCTCTTCATTCCACTGATTTTTGTCCAAGGTTATTTCTGGAAATGTTTAACACTTTAACTATCTTGCACATGTCTTGAGGGCATTCAATAATCGCTTCCCAAATTCATTAACTATAAAACAAAATCATTCCAAGACGCTATGATTCGATCAAAAATTATGCATTATCTGTGTACATTCCAAGTATTGTACATTGTTTTTAATTGAATGAGTAGAACATCACATTTCTAAAATGCAAAGTGTCATCTCATTGGATAATTAAAGGAAATGTACCGCTGTTTAAAGTTTAATCCAGTAGTACAGAGGCAAACATTTTGCAAACAATTTTCTATGGTTTTGCTGGAGATGGAGCAATCGTCTTTCAGTAACCATTATTAGACTGATGCTAATTGTTTTTTGAATCCATTACACCTTAGAAAAGAAAGTGTTATTTCCTTGTGGTGTGGAATTCGGAATGAAAAATTCCTTGTTTGAATTTTTATATAAAAGTAAAAATATTAACAGCTGAAAAATATTCATAACATATTTTGAAATGGTCCTTTTGTAACGGATTTTCTGGAGGCAGTGATATTGCCATTTGTAAAAAGAACATCCAAATGCAACAAATTTCCCAAATCACAATTTCAATAAATAGTGAGTTAAATTAACAAGTAAACACTAAACCTATTTTATTGACCATTTCGTCCATGCCACAGTAAGCCCTTAAGTCTCTTCGGGCTGCAAATCCGAGTATAAAATGGATAGATAGGGTAATGTTGCCCTGCTTCTGAACCGGGGCTTATCATCTATATCTTTTCTACTCACTTGTAGATGGAACAGCTGCGATCGAGAGATGATTTAGACCAATCACAATAAGTAGCTTTTTGGATTCGTATCCTGAATTTGCTCATAGTCTTCTTTCCTTAGCTGAAGATAAGAAAGAAATGTGAGACTCAAAGAATCCTGTTAAATACGTCGTAATCCAGTTTCGTGTTTCAAAACTTTACACGAAATTATGTTGTTGACCTGAAAATAGTGATGCATCCATCATGCGGATAAATTTCGCTACCTGAAGTTAATTATCGTCGCGTGTTACCCTTGTCCGACGATTATAGTTCATTATGAGCGTATGAATAGTAAAAGGAAATGTGAACATTAATGGGTTGCGAAAAGTCTGTGGCAAATCATTACGCGCCGATTAGGCGTAAACGGAAAATATAGTACCAATCTCTCAAGTTCCAAGTCGCGTAATTTGACGCGTCTTATTTATAGAGCTGGTTTCGAACATTGATTTATGCTACTCACTCTATTAATTGTAGTTGGTTTTTAATAAAAGACATCCAAATAAATGCATCGTTAAAGAAAAACTAAAATGTTTACTGGCACATTATTAGAAAAAAGACCAATCATGCATTAAAATTAAAGGTAAACATTTAGAGAATATTTTTTTAGTCAAATTTCTGGAATTAAGTAATTTGTTTTGATGTTTTTGTAATACAAATGTTTTAATATTTTTTTTATATCTAAACTAATATTATAATAAATAAATGGTCCATATGTTTACTGATGAAATATCAATTTAAATGGTGGAGGTTAAATAGTATTTATATTTCCCCTTTAATATAATTCAGTTGTAAATACAAAAGTTTGCAATGTTTTTGTCATGGTCTGGATATAGAGAAATCAAAAGAAATATATATAATATAAAATGTATTTGATAATTTTCATCCTAGCAAGCTAGTGAACTTTTCAAAAACTGATGGGACCGTTTCATCAATATGCAATTAATTTTTTACTTAATTTAATTAATTAAATTTAATTTTTACTTAATTTCAAATACTTAGCAGCATACAATTATTTTTTTATTTTCAAGTAAAGGTAATCAAAGCTTTTTTCAAACTTTTAAAATTATTCTTGATGAAGTTAAAAAAAAATTTCATATTCACTTACACTTCGTACATGCCTTTGATATTTTCGCTCAAAAGAAATTTAGGTTTGAGTTGCCGGAATTATGAAAACATCTGTTATGGTTTTTATCACCTTTTGTATTCTTCAATTGAGCAAAGCTAACTAATTATTAGATTTTGTTGAACCATTTTATTGTACCTTTTCAGAATTTTAGAAAAGTGATATTAAAAACATACCTTGTATTTAATTTCTATCTTCCTTTTCATAGAATCAAGAATGGGAATCCAAACAACCAGGAAGTGATGATCCATTTTCTCTTGATGAAGATGTTGAGTTACAAGAAATTGCCAGGAGATTTGAAGAAAAATATGTAAGTTTAATTTACTGATGTACTTGTCAAAAGTATAGGAATTTATGCAATTGTGGTTGAAAGATTCAATAAAATTATGAATACAGAAATTTTGAAATATTATATGCTGTAAATAATGCAAAATCTAAATTGAATTTAGATTTTGAGTTAGAATTGAGTTATCATGCAACTTGTGTGTTGACACTACCTTCCATATAGCAACTTTTTCGAGTACCTGAATTTGTTTCGAAAGTTTAAATCGATTCTGATCAGAATTTTAAAAAGTCAACCAGCCATCAGTTGCTTCTACTTTACCGACTTTTGGATGACTGTCTTATCCAGGAAAGACTTCAATTGCAATTCCTAATGACTGCAGAAGGTATCATTGATCAGTTTCAAGAACTACATATCCAACTGTCCAATATTCTTTCTGACTGTGATTTTTATATACAAACATTGCTGAATGTTTGTTGCAGAAACCTATTTTAAAATCATGCTGTAGTTTTTATGCAAAACACAATCTACATAGGCCTTAGTCTATTTTGACTGTCAGTAACATCACTACTAGAAATGCTGTGCAAGAATCAAGCTGCCATTAATGGCTTTAGACCTTCTGAATTATCTTCATGTATAAAAGTGACTTGAAATTTGTTGTAGCAAAACTAGTCACAGATAAAATTTACCAACTCTTCAGAGTCAACACTGTTTCTGCCCAAAATTCTCCTTAAAATCTCTTTTAGCATGCAAATCATCCAGTCCACCATGCAGCAGTTGGGAGATTAAAATTCCATATATAATATATTAACATAATATTGATATTCTTCCCATCAAAATTCTTCAAACCATTACTTGAACAAATGACACTGATTTTTGAGTTCCACAATCAGTGTAAATAGTATTCACTTGACCTCTTTTAGCAAAAGGCCATTTTAAAGCCATTATAAAAGCTTCTGTTGACAAGAAAAGGACTAATTTAAGATGGACTGCCCTATAAATGGCATAGGTAATAAGCACAATTCTTGTCTCTTCTGAAATGTGCATATTATGGGCCTGCCAAATCAATCCCTGCAACTCCAAGAACGCCATCATCTTCTGTTTTAAAAAAGATTACTCTAGATTTAGCCTTAAATCTTTTACAAGGGTTGCAATGAGACTTACTTGTTTTGTTGTTTCACTGTCAAAAATAATCCATAAGTCAAAAATAATCAAAAATAATTCATATTGGAAATATGAGAATGAAGTCTGATATATTTCAGGTCTTCATTGTTTGTGTTTTAACAGCTGTCAAATTATTTTATAGTTACCCGAGAAATAATTTAGAAAACTTCATCTTCATCTCCCAATGTAAGTTTAGTTCTAACTTTCTTAACATCAGTATCATCTTTGAATGTGTGCATATTTTTTTAATACTTTCATCTTTGCTGCCTGATAAAGTTTTCCTTCCAACTTAATTTTATCAAACATTTTTCAACTGATTACCTTCTTTCCAAGGTAATTTGGTTGCCTTTAATTTTTCCTTTTTGAGATAATTTTTAATAAAGGGCAGTATCCAGCAAGCAGATATTCCATTTTATTAAAATTCTTGGTATTGTAAAACTTTAGTAGAACCTAATATTTTGAGATAAAGAGTGAACTGATTTTTGTTTTATACTATTGACTATTCTTTTTCTATTCCCAGATTTGATTAAATATTTATCAAAAAATCGTTTCTCATTTAATGACCTCGTTTCTTTTGACTTCCATAATAACTCTGGACCTTCCTAACATCTGCTTTCCAATAAAATCTTTGCATCACAACCTTTTGAAAGAAGGTTTGCCAGATTCACATGATCTGATTGGTGTGTTTTCTTATTTTTGTTAACCTGTTTCCTATAAATGTATTCCAATAACTATCTCTGGATCCAAGTTATGACAATGATCGACTCAATCCCAAAATATTCTGTATTAAATTTTATCTGGAGTTCATCTACCACCAATAATATGAGAGGTCCTAATAGTTCTAACCAAGGAATTATGATTTTCTTTGTGGGTGCCATTTTTAATTTACTTCCTACTAACTGCACAAAGGTCTTCCCATTATAATTAGCTTGTGATATATGCCACTTTAGAGATTACATAGGCATCAGTGAAGTTTCTTTAACAATCTTTAAAAGGATCTGAAATGAGTTATCGTGGAATTTTGCTATCTTTTAGCAAGCGTGCATGCTCGTGCAAGGTAAAAATTTATTGCATATGTCCAGCAGAAGCACATCAACTTAATTAATTTTTCTTTTCTATGTTTTTTTTTTCAGAATGATCTTTGAATTAGAGCAGCTGGATGCATGGTTCCTATTGGATCATATATTTGTTGAGCAACAAATAATAGTTTATTAATATATTCTGAAATTTGTATAACACTGATACAAGAAAGCGAATCATTTTCAGCATTCCGAGAAAGTCTTAAGGACTGGAATAAATATTTTATATGGCTGTTCTACGATTTTTTTCACAAGTTACCCTGTCTTATGATTTGAATTTGGCTGAAGATACCAATTCTTTAACTTTAGAAATAAATTTGGCTTCCTCTTGTTTAGTTTTTCTACACTGGCAATGCAGTTCTCTACATTAAAAAGATTGTGGTGAACGCTATATAAGCCAGATAACATCTCTCGAGCTGAAGTGCACTTTTGGCTCGATCGGTATGTTACTCGGTTACTAACCATAAGATTGGGAGCTAGGGCCTAGCGCTATACGCCGCAAGATTTTAAAGCTAAAGAGCTATTTTCTTCCTTTCATTTGAGATATTTTAGATGACTTGCTATTAGTTTCATCTTGCAAAAATGATCCAAGAGAAGCATTAAATATCGCTTGATAATGTCGTAGTGTGCTGTCTGAGAATTTTGTTCTCAGTTAATAATTTTTCTACTATCAAAGTTTAAAATAGTTTGTTTTTTGATTTTAATTGATTTGTAAAAAGTTTTTTTTAATGTCAGAAGTTATGCCATATTGATTTTTGTGAAACTGTATTATCAATTTCAGCTTAATTCTAATATATTTGGACCTTTTTCTAAACAATTATTCAAGCAATTAATGCCTTTGCTAAAGCGTCGAAAATTCGACGAATATTTGTAATTTTATCACTAGTTTTTTATTACAGGATGGTGCAGTAAATGGTGTCTCAAGTGTTAATCCATAAATTTGATAATTTCCTTGCGAATCCACTCATTAATCACACCATATTCGTTGAAATATTTCAAACGAATGATACATATTCTTTGTTGTCATTTCCCATTTTGTTACTAAATCATTGTTGCTTTTCTAACTCTGGATGTCTACTTACCATGAAAACGTACTTCTTGTCTTTTGTTTTCATTTCATTTAATAATTCTACAAAAAAAGTTTTTTTTTTCACGTTACATTAACAATTACCAGCTTTGGTTTCACTTCCGAAGGATTTCTTATACCAATAAATTTATATTTTATAATTCTATCAAATTTAAATGAAAATCAATGTATGGGAATAGATTGTCAAATCTAATTTAAAAAAAAAAAAAAATCTTCAACATACTCCAAGGCTTTTGAATGGTTTATATCTCTATCTTCAAGTCTTGTTTTGTTGGCTACCAGATTATCAACAGACTCAAATGATCTAACCAATGATGTATTAAGATAAGCTGTTCCTTTTAATAAACCTATTTCAGGGACATCTTTTGTATTACTTTACTGTCTGTTACTCAAAAGGGAGAGATATAAGAGTCGTGTATATATGGAATATCATGGTATATTTTATTTTCAAATTCAGGGTTAGCAAGAAATAAGTTACCCACTTCAAAGGGATCTAAAATGCATTCTGTTGGACCAAATGAGATAAAATTTGAGCCACGGATTATTCAGATAATGCTCTTTACATTTATCAATTAAAAAAAAAAACATAGTAAAAAACTTCATTCATAGATGGTGCTATAACACATAGCATTTATTTGCATACATTGAAAATTTAAAACATAATTTTCGTTACTACCTTTATTATTGGACCATATTTCTTTGATGAGGTAACTTCAAATGCGATTCAAACCTATTCCGTCACAGGACAACGATACCATGATATACTGAGGGATTTTGTAATCCCAACTCTTATACAGAATGGATGCATTCAAGACATCATTTTCTTTCTGTATGATGCACCACCTCATATTAATCGTCGTGTAAAGGGATGCTTATATGCAGCATTTCACAGAAGCATGAGTTATCATGCGTCATTTTTCAATAGCATGGGAAATAACGCTCCCGAACATTACCCCTTTCGAATTTTGGTTGTAGGGTTATTTGAAGGATAATATCTACTGTCAAAGGTCATCTCTACCAGATCTGAAGGATAACATTCAGCATCATATTCTTAATATCCCGGGAGACTCATCTCGGTCAATTATAGAAAATATGGTTTTCCGACTAGAGTATATTGTTGAAAATGAAGGTGGACATATTGAACAATTTCAATTTTACTTTATTTAGCAATTATAAACCATTTTAAAGGGATTTATGTGCAGCCTAATGGTGAATTTTTATACCATTTTTTATTAAGTAAATGTAAAGCGCACAATCTCAATCTGTTGTTCAAATTTTATCTTATTTGGATCAAGAATTCCTTTTAGAGCCCTCTGAAGTAGGTAACTTATTTCTTGCTAACCATATATATCAGGAAATATGCTTACAATTGATATTCAAGATTTGCAGTGTAATATTATAGACACTATGGGATTCTTGTTAAATTTCGCTGCCCCCCCCCCCCCTCCGAAGTAAGCTGCTTAATATTTCTTAATATACTGGTTTGAGTTCTAATTTATCTGCAATATCTTTTTCCTTTAAGCAAAAACGTGATTTCATTTTTTCATTAAACTTATCATCTCCAGCGACGTAAAACTTTCCGTTGAATCTTTATTGATGAACCAACTTCTTCCGAATTCTTGCAGAATTATACGGGAATTTGTCATCCGAATCAATACTATCATCCTTGAGAATGTTTTTGTAATTGTCTTCAGAACCCGATCCAGTTATTTACTTCTTTGTCTAAAGGATTTGATTTCAACTTTGAAAAGATAGAAGACTTTTCTTTTCTTTGAATACGTGGAAAATCTCGACATTGCTACCCTACCCCATTTGTTGCTAAAATGAAATCGCCTTTTTTCTTCATAGCAATCACGTAATCGCGGTAATTTTCCGGAAAATATTTCTCAATTTCCCATTTCGAACAAATTTATTTAAAAAAATGTTTCATCTATCTTCACGGGATCTTTTCGGTTATTACAACGGCTTCGACTTCTTTTTATTATTTTGTAAATAAATCGCCTCAGTTCTGTTCATTACGGCTGTGAAAGTTTCTTAGCCATATTCGCGACAGCAATTTGTTGAAAGATGCAATGAATACTACGGATTATATATATATATATATATATATATATATATATATATATA
>JAOUZG010033074.1:1104835-1179306 GCA_026289955.1 Argiope argentata
TATAATATAATATGGAATGCCGGAAATTTGCTGAAATTTTGAAAACATTTGCATCCAGTCATAATTTAAAATCGAATTGAATTCACCTGAATTATGTTTGAACTGGTATGACATACAGAAGTGGAGCTTAATTATGCATTTTGGATTAGTTGAAGTCCTCTGAGGAAAGACTAATTACATTATCTTTAGCCATACATTTTCATTTCTTTTCTCTGAAATTTCAAATGTCTTGAAATTCTAAAGCTATTATTATTCAAGATATTAAGATTGGTCTCCATAAAAGGATAAATGCAGAATGCTAATTTTAAACCAAAAAATTTAAACCATGAATTACCTAAAGAAACTGACATAGTTTGAAAGTATGAGTGTTAATGATTGATTAATGATGCATGGAATGAGGAAAGCGATTTTTTAGGCTTTTGCAATGCACATTTTGGAAAGCTTTGCATTCTTTGTTAACTGTCATGAATGCTTTAAAATAGTATTAATACAAATTTCATGTTGCATTAAGGAAGTTTATTTATAGTGTATTGATTGAAAAAAATAATAATGCAGCCTTTGGATTATTTTGAAATACTAAATTCCTTGACAAATACAATAAATTTCAAACCATAAAACAATACTCGAAACATAAATTTTATATTTTTGGACAAGATTTATCAGCTTTAATTCTTAGTTGGTTCTCTTGAACCGTTTGAGTGCGGAATAATACTTACCTTTACGGCAAGTGAAGCGCAATAGCGCCTCGCCGCACGCAAGCGGTTAACAGTCTGCTATCTATAATTGACGGGTTATTGATCATAATTTCAATCAGTTGTTTTGATCAAAATCGACAATTAAAATTAAGATATTTAAATTCTACCTTTAACCTTTATATTTTATTAAGCTCTAATGTTTGAGGTTGGAAACAGCACCCTTTTCCAATAATAACTTTTCCTCCTTTACTGTGTCAAAGAACGTTTTCTGGTTAATTATTTGCAAAAAGGCAGAAAATACTGCAAAATCAATTTTCAAAACTAGTAAAATGCCCTTGAAACTGCATATAACTCCTACTTTGCTTGGTAGATTTTTTTGGTACTTCGAAAATGCCGTGTTTATCGAAATTTCTGAATGTAACTCTGTATTTCATAGTAAAAGTAAATGCGTTTATTGGCAAGTTGTTAAAGTCTAACGAAAAATCGTCAGCAGATGGATAATTTGAGCTCATTTTACTTTTTTGTGTACGAAGAATCCAGAGAATAACCTTTGTAATTGTCAAAAAATTCGTCTTCAAGATTTTAACAAATCTCCTTGTTTTGGATTGCAAAACACATTTTTAGAATCATGTCTATCAGAATGACTCAAAAACATTTTGAGCTAGACAGTCGATATGGGGCATATGGACTTTACACTAAATTTATCGATTTTTATTAAATTCTGAAAGAAATATATCTGTTTCAGATCGACCATTTGTCGCTCTGAACGTTCACTTACATATAAACGTGATTACTTAAAAACTTAACCACTTAAGTAAGTGGACTTTTATTTTGGACCTGTTAATAATATTGTTTTGTGTCAAATGCTAGTGACAATCGTTGAATTAAAAGCATCCAAATGCAAACTTTGTTTTCTTTACTATGCTACAAAGTACAAAAATGGGTAGGACCTTGAAATTAAAGATTTGAGCATTGTTTATAAACTTCTCAAAAGTTCACAATTTTTATGCAGAAAGAGAGTGGGATGATGCTTTTATTATGGAGTATAGGAGGAACCTTTAGAAAAAAAAACGCTGTTACTAATCTTGAAAATTATATTTTTGATTAATGCTAAAAATGTTAATATTAACACCATGTTTACAAATATAGAATAAATTTATAATTTTTAAATTTCATATGTTGTGAAAACTGGGTAAAATATTAAACCTAAATCGCTTTTTTTATATCACAGATTTAATTTTCTTGCAATTTTTCTTTATTTTCATCTTAAATATATATTTTAGAATAGGAAGGAGAGAAAATTTTTTTAAATTCTTATTTTTAAATGGAAGGTAGTTTATGGTTTGAGTGAATAACAATCTATAGAGTTTGCTTGATATAGTATAAAAATATTAGAAGCGATCAAAAGCTGTTCCAAATTTCACATACTGCTTCAAAACATTTAGAATGACGACGTATAAGACGATCTTCTTTGAACTATGGGATGACACCCCACTGTTTGTTCCGCTCATAACCTTCAAAAATGACGCTGCGATTTGTTTGAGATTATTACATGGTCCTAGCTTGCTTCGCTCGCTCATAATGCAATGCGTTTCTGGTAGTAATAAGACATTATAAATACCTTCACTGCTAAAAGTAAACTTAAATGATTCTAAATTGCATGAACTGCTTACTTTAATTATTCATCAATTACTAAAAGCTAAATAATTTCTATTCAAATCTCTAAAAAAATTTATGGTAATTGAGAGTTGTTTGTGCAAATGTTAGGAGTCAAAAATCTATGATTTTATGATGTTTAGAAATTACTATTGAACTTGCTTATTTCCCCATGTTTTATTAAAATTATTGCATCGAAATGTAATGTTAATAATATTGAAATAAGATACATTTATTCTCATCAATCAACTTAAATGAGCTACATCTTATCGCAAAAAAAGTACCATATTATTTTAAATAATATTTCAGCAATAATGATTGAGTTATTAGCTAAACTTAAAAGTGCTGAAATTGAACAGCTACGAAACTTGGCGATTCTATTGTTCTGAAACTTCGCTTCGTGCACAGAAGCGCATTACTCCTCTTATTTCGTTCCTACCGATTCTTCTTACAAGTCTTATAATATGCACAATTGGTTGAAAGCGCTGTCGTTTACAATGCTTTAGTTAGAAATAGCTTTGGAATAAACTATAGATTAATTGAGACCTTGCTCGAATCGAACATTGTTATTTGTTACCAAAAAGCAGAGTAAAATAAACATAGAAATCTGAGAATGAAGGAACATCTGGCTCTTACCAAATAGCATAAAATACTACTATTAGAAGTTACAAAAGCAGCGTGGTTGTCGCGCCATCAGAAGAACAAGAAAAACCGGGTAATGCAAGGGCATTCGATAAAAAAAATTGTATACAGGGAATTTTAAATTTCTGAATAATTTTTTCCCCTCCAAAAAAATGCTGATCTTTAAAGATAGCAAGTATAAAATATCGTAGTTATAACTTCCAAAAATGAAACAATGTCATTTGCGTTTGTATAATGTGGAAACTTGCCTCTTTTCTCTGTTTCTTTTTTTCCCATATAAAACATCCCAGTTTCGATTTGCGAGGTACTTGTTCTTTTTCCATAAGATTCCCGAATTGCAGCCAATGAGCATGCGCGAGACTTCTGCAATTGTGCGAAAGAATGAGATATATTTCTCTGGCGGAATAAGCAACATTCAGTCCGTGGAACCATACCAGTGCACTGTAGTTTACCATACTTGTTTATCGAATGGTTGATTATTTATTCAATGTGGATTAGAAGATTGTGCGCCATTTCAAAAGAGTCATCATAGCATCTAAAAGGAATGTCAAGTCAAATCCGAAAACGGCACATTCAATATCCGAAAATAAACTGATTTTGCCCTTTTTAGTTCAAGAGCAGTAATTTAAAGCTGAATATTTATGGGCATTAAAACTTGTTTCACATTCATCCCTTAGTTCTTTCAGCGATATATCGGAAATATTTTCATGTGTGTTCACTGAAAGGGAAATAGCTAGAAAATGTACACTGGGGCATACAGAAATATTACACCTTATTTTTTACGAATTAGATCCGTTATCTTCATTAGACCGATTGCTTAAAAGCGTTGAAATTAATTCCCAAATAATTCAATTTGCAAAACGGAATGAATGAATAAATAAACATCTTGCTCCTTGTTAAATAATATTTTAATTATTTGTATTATAACGGAAATGTTTTGGGTCTTATTCCATAAAAGTACTTAATTTTTGGTGATTTTCAACTAAAGCGTATGAGATATCCCCCTTAATATATAAATGTTGTGTTGCTAAATTCTAGATATAAGATAGATTATTTTTTTTTCTGTTTGTAAATATAAATTTTAAAATGCTATCATTTCGAACAATTTTAAATTGTCACTTCCTTTCCTTGGTTTTTTCCTCTCTTTACTACTATATCCCGTTATAAGTACACATGAGTGCTATTCGCCCATTTTATCATATCTTGAATACAAAGGGCGAGAAAAGAACCTTCCGACTAAGGAAGTAAGTTACTGCGGCACAGAATAGAAGCTTATAAATTTCTTTTTAATTTGTATTCATTTCTTTTTATCTACCTCTTCAATTATATTTAATAATGTATCTCATAGTTTACACACTGTTTTTAGATGTTTTACTTTGTCAAGCAAAATAACTACTTTTTAAAGAGTTGTTTAAGCAAGGACAATTACAATAGAAAATCGTTCAGTTGCGTAATGGGCCTCGGCAAACAGTGTCTGGCACAATCTGCCGTTTCAAAGAGCTTTGCAATGATGGTCGATGCCCAGGAAGTGGACGAAAACATATGGTGAACACTTTCAAAAACCTTAATGCCATTAAAAAGTGAGTTCAACGAAATCCGAGAATTTCAAACAGAAAGATCGTTCGTGAAATGTTAATAAGTTAACGATCACTACGATAATTGTCAGAAACAGAGCTTTGACTGAAGCCTTACATTTTTTTAAACCAGCTTTTTACTGAAGAAAACAAACTCATTTTTCTCAAAATACGGAGATTTTTGAGACGTGCTGCAAGTCAGTTCTGGGAGAAGTTCCTTTTCATTAAAGATACTCTTTATCGTCCAACCAGTTCGCAACTTCTAGAACAATAGGGTCTGGTTTGTAGACGTTCTAAGCATCTCGACAATTGTTGAATATCGTCAGCATTCAAAGTCAATCATGATTTGGGGCGGTATTTATACAAGCGGCTTAACATTTGGCTTTTGTGAATGAGGGCATTTAAATTAAATCAAAAAGTGTATCAGCGGAACATTTTAGAAGCTGTTGTAACCAAAATGAGCTTTCGTGAACCAAAACACACTTCTGCGATGTAATTTGGCGTTTCAACGAGACTCCGCGCCAGCTACTTACAAGACCAAAAAGTCAGAAGAGTCCGCACGTGATATCATCTGAAGAATTCCCCCCATCCAACACCCCATTCTCTAGATATCAATTCCATGGATTTTAGTGTATGATCCATTTGTGATTTTAGAGCGTGCATTCAACCACAGAAGAGTTAGGACTCTATGAAGCAATCACTTTGTCGGGAATGGGGTAGATTAAAGGTTGAAGACATGCGGCCCATTGCTAAAAATTTCAATAAATATTTGTGTCTCTACATCGCTGCAAAAGGCAGCCACTTTGAAAACAATTAAATTTACGCATTCGTAAAAGTCTACACTTATTATTTGTTATATTTATTTTATTTTTAGTTAAGTTATATTAAAAATTTTGTTGTCCGGGTTTTCCTGCCTCATCCTGTATACCTATAGGGAAAACACAGGGAATTTCCCACTCAGTTTTGAGTGAAAACCCTGAAAAATATCAATTTTTGGCTGATGGTTGGATGTTATCGCATTTTAACAAAAAAAGGAAGTAAGTTTAATACTTTAAGTATTACTGCTTAAATAACCATCAAAGGGGAAAAATTATAACTGACAATTTAGCAATTACAAAGTCCATGAGTTGAATAAGGTTTCTAGCGGAAGTAACTACACCATATTGTATTTATAAATTTAATCATGGATTCTAATGTGTAGTTAGATATCCTTGGGAAAAAAAGGTTACCTCGAGCCCAGTTTTTAATATACAAAGTTTTTAACCCTTGCGTGACTTTTTGGAAGGTTACTTCCCACTTTCATGATCTTACAAAATATGCTTATAAGAAATAAAAGGGGGGGGGGAGTGGGACCCGCTACGTGTGTACAGAATGCGATGTACTCTTGTTTACTCCAACGTGCGTCTCATCTTTTCATGGCAAATAATCACAATTAAATCAAATTTATTTTGTGACTAAATGATTCCTTGGGAAGTATACTTTGAAAGTTGAATGATAATATAAAATTCGGTTAAATAAAATATTTCCTTAACTGATACTGTTTAATTGTTAATAAAGAAAGGGGGATTCACAAGAGAAATAAATGACCAATGAAAGGGTTAACATTCTTTTATGTTTACTGTATTTAATTAATTATTTATTTAATGACGGAGCTGAATTTTATGACATTTACATTCATTGCCAGTATTAAATTTTTTTTAATGGATTTTGTTTCAACTTTAGTGTGAAGTGAACTCATAGTTGAATATAATTTGTATGAAATCGGTATCAGGTAAAGCAGTGTAGATGCCATTGTAAAGAATGCGATTTTGTAAATTACTGAACTCTACATATTTGCCAAGATGAGCATACAGATTATTTCTTGTATTCTTCATCTAAGGGGGATATTAGCAATAGTAAGCAATAAAGTAGTGGTATATTTGAATGTTTATGGTGAAAGCATTCTGTTTAAATTTATCATTTGTGTTTTTATATCGGAAATATGCTCTTGAATTTTTTTAAAAAAAAGCTGATGAATGAAAATGTTTTATTTTTTTAAAAAAAGTGCCCACTCTCCTTTTCTTTTTTACTTTTTCATATATAAAGAGAGCACAGTAATTACGGAAAAATGCGATCTTTAGATTTGACGAATCTCCATGTTTTAAACTTCTGAAGTCACCCTCTCCCCCAAACAAACCTGTCCGTCCATGTACATATGAATGTTCTCTCTCGAAAATTGAAATAGATGCGATTTCTGTTTCGTTTCTGTCATTTTAAGACTGTGTATCTGTAAACATAAAAAAATCTTGTTGAATATTAGACATTAAAGTTATAATATACGAAATGTTGGATTAATCCTTGAAAAGTTTCACTATTTGTGTGTATTGGTATATAATAGAAGCTACAATAAGTTAGATGAATGAAGTTTGGCATATTATCTGCATATGCAAAAATATCAAATTTCATATCAAATTAGGGTAAAGAAAGAACCTTAAAAAATGCATAGTAGATTCTCATGATTATTAGACAAAATTTCATCAAAACATGTTGTTTTGTGGAGAAATACGCATGTCATGAAGAGAATGCTCTCAGTTATTTTATAGGCATTCTAAATTTCTTTAGCATACATTTTAGACTTTTATGTCTTTTATAAAATGTTTTCCCATGTGCTTTTAAAAATAAATATATATTTCTTAAAATTTTACATAAATCGAAATAATTTGTATACATTTTTGTCCATTTAAGGTGTTTGAATTGTAAGGTATTTAGATAAAAAAGATTTATTTATGAATATCTAATAATTAAGGTGAGATATGTAATTTTAATAGCTTTTAATACTACTTTTATAGTATTTCTTGTCATATTTTGATTTGGAGGAATTTCTGTATTTTCAGTTTCCCTTTGTTCTATCGGACACATTTTGTAATGAAATTAATTAAAATCATATAATGAAAGCATACTATTTTGTGTTTTAGAATCCTAAACCTGGGAGGAAAAAGAAGAAAAAATTAGGATTATGTGAAGATTTTATTGATAAAGGAATGGGCTACGATGAAACAGACCCGTTTATTGATAATGAAGAGGCTGTAAGTACTGATTATTTATTGTAACTACTATTTTTGAATTTAACTGGATGTTGTTCTGATAGCTTAAAATAAATTATTGTATTAGTAAAATTAAAATACATCATAGTGTATAATTTTATAATTTGGATTATGAAGTATTGATTATAACAAAGAATAAGATTGATTCAATTCTGTACAATTTTAATTTTTCTGTTGTTTCATGTTCTGAATACTATTTCATGTTAAATTTTTAAAGAAGAGATGACCATTTAGTGCCCAACTTGATTATAATTATGGATCTACACAAGAGAGTTACATTTAAGATGCATGCTTTATATGAAACAAGTTTGGTATCTCAATGGCACAAATGATGTCAGCAATAAAACTGCTGCTAATTCAACAATACGAAGCTAGATGAAAAATACATTACTGCATCCATTATTAGAAATAAAGAAATTAAAATTGTGGACATTTTACTACACTCCCCCTTGCCTGTCACAATAGTAAATTCATACACAATAGTAAATAAAAATACATTTAACGTTCAACACAAATGTAAGTAACAATCCTTAAATGTATAAATATGCTTTAGGGTAAGTTTCCAAGTTACTAACTTGGATCAGGTCTATAGTATTTCTAGTATGCCATCCCATTCTTTAAGTCGCATATAACTTTCCTGGATACTCACTTTGCCAATAAGTCTGCAGAGTCCTCAATGAATGGGGGATGTTCCAAGTCTGGAGTTCCTCAAATCACATAGAAAGAAGTATTTAATATCTATATGCTTACTTCTCTCTAATGTAACAAGATTTTTGGCAATAAATATTGCCCCTTGATTGTCAACTAGCACCTTTTGAGGATAAGAGAACTTTATCAATATTTCTCTTAGTAGGCTGTTAACCCACAAAATTTCTTTTGCAGTGTGGCTCATTGCAAGTTACTCTGCTTCAATTGATGGCAAAGCAGTGGTGGTTTGTTTGTTGCTTGACCATGATATTGGTGCCCCTGCAAGGAACAACATGTATCCACTAATAGACTTTCGGTCACTTGTGTCTTCTTCCCAGTCACCATCCAAGTAGACTTGCAATTTCTTACCAGTCTTCATGAACCTCACCTTTCTGTCCTTAGTTCTTTTGAGGTATCTTAAAATGTGTTTTATTCCTTTAGAGTGCTTTCATTAAACTAGTTCATTTACATGGATGCATGGGGTTCATATACATGGATGCAACCTGGATGAGTACCAATGTCAAGAGGAGGCTTCCAATGACATGTCTTGTATTTTTGCATTTTCGTCTTTTATATTCTGCCATCTGTCACCCTCTACTTTGATACCGTATGTTTGGATCAAATGGTGGGGTAGCAGATTTAAGTTCAGATATTTTAATAGGCATTTTCGGTGGTGTAAATTGCCTGGTTTGAAGTGATATTCGGTCCCCACACTCCTTAAAAATGCTTGAATTTTATTTTGCTGTATTTAGAGGGCAGGAAAAAGTACATAATTTTCCCTTAAAGGGGCCTAGGAATATTCTTGAAAAATATGGGAAATATATATTCATTTTTTTTTTTAATTTGTGGACTGGGAAAAGAATTTGATTCAAAAATGTTGCTCTGTGATTTCATGGCATTATTATAGCCAATTCAGAAAGGGGAAACAAGGTAAAAATTAAATTATATTTTCTGGTGACCATGCTTGGGAACTTTATTATTAGTTGTTATTCGAAACTCAGTGCCACATTTTTTTTCTAATTTCCTTTCACCACTTTTTTCTAATAATCAACATTGACTAGTCTTTTTTTTTTTTTTTTGCGAATTTAACATATTAGAGAATAGTTTACAAATAATTTTTATCACTTCTTTTTTTTTCCTAATAAAGTTAAAATATTCAAAAAGTAATGCAGATATCAATTTGACATTTTTGCTTGTCATTTTTATTCTCTTTAATACATCTTTAAATGGAACTACAAAACAGTGAACTGAAAATGAAATATATTTACCACCAAATTTACGTTTTTAGAAATTTTGTTCCAGTTGTTATTAAACTGTCTTAACATCCGGCGAATCATTCTAGATGTCATAATATCAAGTGCTTTTCAAATTATTCGCTTTTATTTACATACCAAAAACTTTAACACACACACACACACACACACACACACACACACACACACACACACAGTTCTCATTTTTCCCATTCTACCCCTAATCCAGGTTCAAATTTTGAGATCAGTTTGAAGAATCAACTTAAACCATTAAATTGGTATGTATTTCGTCCACATTCTTGCACTTTTCCTAACTGGACTCTTGATTTTGCTTTAAGAATTCCAACAACATAAATGGGATGTTGATGTGGAATAGTTATGGAACTCCAATCGGTTTTCTCTGTGTAGTTTGATGGAAGAGAAAAGGAGATAAAGCATTCAGGATTATCACATAGGGAATAAATCTTCATCAAGACCGACAACCTGGTGATAATATTATTGTGCCTTTCAGTGTTTCTTCACAGTTAGGTGCAGAGCTGAAATTCTTGAAAGTGTTAATAAAGTTATTATTCATATAGCTCTTGTAAAGAAGCATTTGTATTTAACATCGTTTTACACATTCAGAGCGTTCTATTTAAGAATCTGGCTTATTTGAAAGATGTAGTTTAATATGTTTCATGAATATCTAAGTAGTCGATAAAACAAAGCAAATGAATTGTTGTTTTGGAATGAAAAGAACTAGGAAGCTTAATGATGACTACTTTATATGACTTAAGATTGCAATAAGCTAAGCGATTTAAAATTAAAAAGGAGACGATTTTTACACTGCAGGAATCTGTATATAAACTAGCTGAAAAGGCAGAAGATAAAGGAGATTAACGGAATGAATTATTAAGAATTGTATCTAAATCAGCATAATTTAAAATGTAAAATTTTGTAATGATACTCTTTTTTTAGCGCATATGTTTAAATATTTATTTATGTCTGTTTCTGGCATTTTTTCCTGCAAAATATCCACTGCCACTGCAGGCATTTTCCCACTGCTAGCATTTTTTCCTGCAGGTCAAACCACTGCAGGCATTTTTTCCTGCAGTGGTCAAAAATAAGGCTAATTAAATGTTATAGAATTAAAATTTTTCAATGAAATTTGTCTTAAAAGTAGGTTAAGGGTGCTTATATTTGATCTCGAAACCCACTTTCAGCCGCAACTATCAGTTAATGAATTAACATAACAAGTGCCTTAATGCTATTTCCTTAAGCATTTACAAGTGTTATGTAATGAAGTGAATACGCATTTAAATATTAATAAAAAAATAGAAATGCAAATAAAAATTGTTTAAATATTTTTTCTATTGAATCAATGTAATTGAAAATGTAAATTTCCGTTTGCTCAAATTCGGAAATCTCCAGAGATACTTCACCAATTGCTTTGAAATTCCGACACATCTTACGATTTGAATACAGGCAGTTTTTTTTAAAATACTTATACAATACATGTCACACTGGTAGCAGGTAAATGCATTCTGATTTTAGCAATGAACTCCAACAGATAGGTTATATGAAACAGCAGGTTGACGTAGAATGATGTCTTTAATATTAGTGCTGTTCCTCTCAAATGCTTAGGAGCGTTATCCAAATGATGTGAAGTTGTTACTCCTAACAAGAATAGACTTGAAGTTAAGCCGAACGGAACACGACAGCGGCTATAAATAACAACTTCATTTTGACTAGCATCCTTCTACTGTAGGAATTTCATGTAGTCCTTTAGGCAGCAGTATGCTGACTTAAGTATGCTTTCCTTAAGTCAGCAGTAATACCAAAAGCATGTTGTCAGAATTGCATCAAAAGATTTGAAATTATTTATGTAAGTTCAGTTCTTTTTCAAGGCAAGCATTCAAGCAATTCCCTTTTTAATGTTTTAACGATGCATCGGAAACAGGTCGACCTGTTCAGACTGGAAATCTCAATTACTGCTTGATGAGCTAGATAATGGGTAGTAGCATCATTATTTAGGGCTTTTTCTGTTATGCCTTCATCGTGCCAGTTTTTAATTGTGGGATCGTAATCATTATAATATCCTATTCTCTGAAGTCTTCGGGTATTATAAACATCTTTTCCGCTTTAACGAGATTATCTCCAATAGTCCAATGATCATCTATCCAATTCAAATATAATTCCATTACTTTGGTGTTTTGAAATAATTTGATGGTTTTATCACCTAAATCCACTTTAGTCCTTACTTCTGCCAGATTTTTATGCCAATTGTTTCTAAATTCCAGAGTTGTGAAAGGTCCTAATTGCGAAGCCCTATGGAACCGAACAAGATAGTTTGATTTTTCATTGGACTTTGAAGTGTCCAACCGAATTTCGTTTCAATGGCAATAAGATTTTTTTTATCGATTGGAATTATATTATTTGCCATCAATTGTCTTGAAAAATAGACTTCTCTCAGCAATTTCGATTTTGGAGCATCTATTTCAAAATCATTTATTTTTATCTTATGTTTACGAAGTAAAGTACTAATATGTTAGAATTTCACTCGGAATATATCCACAAATTTTGTCTTTATCCAAAAACAATAATTCGCATTTGAATTCATTTTCTATACTTCGTATCTCTATATCAAAAATTCCTTGTATCTGAAATTGAGTTTCAACTCCTTCAAACCGATTATGACTCAATGTCTCTTGATCTAATGGGTACAAACCTAGGCTTCTTACTATGACTTTCCATAGATAAGATCTTTGTGATCCGCTGTCAAAAAGTGTTTGCACTAGTTCAGTTTTCCTATTTTGAACAATCTTTACCATTATAGTTTGCAGAAGGCTTGTTTATATTTTTGGGTAAGACAACAGCGTTTCGCTCGTTTCATTAGCAAGTTTAGATAACTCCTTTTTAATACTTTTAGAACTTTTCATTCTAGGCAGATAACCGGTACACGACCTTGGTTGAAAAGTAAGCATTTCACAGAACTATTACACTTTCCGTCATCATGCCCACTTATAAACAGTTAAAACAAGCCTTCTTATTTCTTAGTAAATTTTTCTGACTCACTAGTGAGAGATTGTGCAGCTTGAGGCACTCGGAGGAACTATGTGCCTCTTTATCACCCCATTCACAAGAAGGGTTTCTTCTTTGAGTCTTTCCTGCATAAATACAGGAAGCTGTGGCTGGAACATAGTCAATTTTGTCTTCTGTAGAAAAGCTTGAACGTGCCAACTGAATCTTTCTTTACTTTCAACTTCAATTCGTATAAAATTCAACAAACCTTCCAAGTTTTCAGTGTGTGCGTTACTTTCCCTATGTTGCCGAGATCGCTCCCATACCCTCAAGATTTCCTCAGGCAGTGTAAACTCAAATAGTCGGGTACATCATAACTGCGTAAATGTCAGTTTTTACCCTTAACGTCTTCAAAGCTCTGAGTTGAATTTCTAATTTATCATAAACTGGACAGCGCCATATTCCCGTCTTTCACTGCTTGAGCTAAACCCAACCGTAAAAGTTCTCGAACGGGGATTTTTATCAGTAATTCGTCACGAGCAAATCTGGATTTTAGCTGCTTAATAGCTTCTCTTATAATTCACACCTGAGGAGGGATAAGTATCTAAGATCTCCCTTGTTGGACAGCAGTAGTCTGTAGTAAGTATAGGAATTCATCGTTATCATCTATGTTGACATTTTCATTAATTTTTTTGAACTGTCCCTGAAATCCTTGCCAGTTTCGGGTTTCTCCGTTAAATTTTTGAAGCCCGAACTTTGGTAGCTTAAAATTTCTTTTGGTAGAATTTTTCTAGAATTCCGAATGTAACTACAGGAATGAAATTCGCTATTTTTGCCTTCTATTTTTGTTTTTAAAGCGATGCATCTATCGTTATGTTTCATTTGTTTCAAAATCAGCTAAATACTCGCTTTCGCCTTCTTTAGTACAGCAAAATATTTGAGATTTCTGATTGAACTTCATTCAGATATTGAATTTCCGTTCTACTTGCAAATTCAGCACTCGAAGTTGATCATTCTCCATGTCATCTTTCTTCCGCATTTCTGTTTCTAAAGCATTGGCGGTGTTTGTAAACTTCTGCTCTAATAGCTTACGCTTTCTTAATAAAACTTCCATACTTTGAAATTATATTCTTAAATGAAGTTCAGTTAATAGACTTGTTTATAATTTTGATGAGCAATTGCTGTTTCGTTTCCTCTAGAGCCAAGTTGTTTAAAATTCAAGTTTTACGTTTATTTTATTCAACGTTTTACGTTATTTCTGATCAAGATGAGAGTTTCTTCGCATGCTGCTAATAACTATGCCCGGTTCAACATCTTTCCATTAAGAGATAATGGTTATGGGAAATGGCTTTATAATGTCAGTTTCCGTAGTGAATGTGCAACTTAGAATTTACTGGAAAATGATCGATTCTGGATCATGCATTAATGACATTATCGAAAGTTCATGTTTAAATAAAATTTTCCTCATTGTTTGTAATTATATTGCCCGTCGACTCTCCCTCATTTCCTACAGAGCATTTGAAACATCTGTAAATGCGTCTAAAATATTTTTCCTACAATCAATTCATTGAAATTTCCACGTGCAAACATGTTTTCACGTGTTTCAATGAATTCACCACGAGAAAATTTGTTGCAGAAATTTAAATTTGTATGATACAATGCACACACACACACACACACACACACACACAAAAGGCATAAAAATTGTTCGAGGCTCTTCATCTATCGTTGCAAAACCTGCATAGAAACATTAGGCCATTTGGGAGTACATTATTGTTTGAAAAATATTTCAGTCAAATATTACCTATATTTCCATGATTAACACCAGCGGGTGAAGTAAATACTTGATGAAATATTCTAATTTTTGACGACGCGTGAAGACGCTGTTATTAGATACAAATATACGTGCCCAATTACAAAACAAATGATTATCAGAACTATTCTCATATCTTATCTGAAAACGGAAATGGCATGGTTTTAAACTGTCCAAACTCTGTAACAGATTCATCATTCACTCTGTTTTCTGTTATTGAAGTGATTAGGTTAACTGGGCTAAGGTTTGTGACTTTAAATTTACTTACTTTTTCGCTTGAAATTCTTTGTTCATTGAGGTCTACTAATAAATGAAGTTCGTCGAGGTAAATTCTGATGAGGATACCTTGTACGCAGTTGAAGTTGGACCTGCATGAAATTCCATTTTAGTCAATAGCAAACAACATACGTATTTAATTGCATTCATCTCTTCCTCTTCTTGCAAAATAGCCATTTGGATGCCTGCTCATTTGATGGGAAGCCCCCCAGGTTTTATTATTCTGAAGACTTATAATGCCCTTGGCCGTATTTTGATTTCAGTAAATATTAAAGTATCTTGACAGTTATTTTAGTTTTACATTCTTCAGTTTTTAATACACGTCCTATCTCTATCATTATATAAGACAAAATTTTCAAATATTCTCCTGCTTTGTTTTCTAGTTCTACTTATTTGACTGTTTATGAAAGCAATGCACTATTTTCATTTTCAGGACCCGTATTTGAATATGCACTTCTGTTTTTTGCTTGTTCCATTGTCTGGGAAATTTGTAGGTCTTAGGAGTGATTTAAACATACCTTGGGTTGTCGCCAGCAAGTTCTGTCCTTTTGTCATGCGCTTCCGTAATACTGTTAGTAGTTAGGATAGGATAATTGACATTTCTGATTCAGTTGGGAAGGTATCCTGTTCTTTATTTCCTTATCTTCAATATATGAAGCACGGCATTGTCTTCTGATTGACTGTATGTTTTCTTTGAGGAGGAAGATGTTTTTCTTCGAAAATTATTGCTTGTAACTTTTGACATTCTCGGGTTATCCAACCACGACGCATTCATTTGCCTTGGAATCCAGTTTGCTATAAATATTGTATGAGTGTACAAGGTTCTACAAAAATCTGGTGTTGGCGTTTATTTCCTTCGTTTTAAAAGGTTCCAATTGATTGTTTTGAAACGTTCCCAGTAAATAAATGTGCATTTATTACGAAGGTAGGCGATTGAGATCTGCTTCTATCCAAAATATTGGGACAACCTCAGATTCGGAAAGTAGACATCGTGTGCTCATTAGGGTTTAATTTAACCTTTGAGGAACTTCATTTTGTTTTGAGGACTTCAGAACTGTTTACTATCTTTGGATTCCAAATTTTGAAAGACATATGTTGAACTCGGTATATTTATCCTGCGATTGTAGAGACTCTCTGCTAAACGTTTGTACTTATCTAATTCTTGTAAAGCTTCACGTTTTCTTTTCATGGCTCTTCACAATTCTTCAATAGGTTATCCCATTTGAGGCCTCTAAGAAAGTATTAACCCTTTATTTATTGAATTATGTTGCCACCGATTTTTTAACTTCATTTTTGCACAAGTAGTTAAATTTTCTTGCAGAATAATCCCAGGGAACCCAAGAGAAACATTTTAATTATTAGAAATGTCTTAATTTAATTATTAATTAAAATATTTTCATTCCTACTTTTAGCTTATATTAACTTTTTGCTATTTGGGTTACATTCTCCGTGTTCTTTTGAATACCATCGGCAAAAATAGTCATATAACGAAGATATAATCCAGATTTAAAAAGTACTTCTAAGTACCGACTGTATATAAAGGATTAAAATCATTTTATGGGCCTAGAACTCGGACCCTTTCCACCATTAAGGCTCGAGAATAAACGAGATGCCGTTTACTAGTTTGGTCAATCAATTTCCTATTGCAGACCAATTTGACCTCTCGCTTGTTTTGGAGAATAAATATTCGCATGAACTTTAAGGATTGTATTGTACTCCGTCTTTTTTAAATAAATTTGTAAATTAATTGCAGAAATAAAATTTCATTATTTTCGATACAAACGCTTGGTACTTGATATAAAAAGAAATTATTCTATTAAATAAAATTAACACAAATCGTTTTAAATTAGTATATGTGTTTTCAAAATTCTGAGCTATAATAGAGAAAACTCAAATGTATTTAATAGTCGTAACTTAAGCATTATATATATCAACGATTAATTGTTAAAATTATAACAAATCGATTACTAACAATAAAGATATTTTATGGTATTTCAGTTCGTATTACTTTTGTGAGGGCAAGCTTATTGTTCTTTTTTTTGAAGGGGATGAGAGGGAATTTATTTAATGGATTATATAAATAGACATGAAATTCCTGGTTAAAATAATTAACATGAGAATTACCCTTCAAAAATATTTTTTTAATTTCAACATATAACATATTTAAAAATTAGTTTTTTAGAGCTAGTTCTTTTATTAATATAAAATTAATCATTCATAAATAAATCTTGATACATTAATTGAATTTTAAAATGAAAACAGTAATATAATCCTATAGGAAGCAGATATGGAAGATAATTGTAATTTTGAGGCATCATCTTTTTTATTTCTGTTGCACAAAATTAAGTAAATGGGAGAAAAAATACCTTATAACAAGCTGAAATTGCATTCAATATATGTCATTTGTCTTTCTGGGTACACCTATCATAAACTGAAGTTTCTTTTGGGAAGAGTTGTATAAAATTCCTATTTCATCCAAAAAAATTATTATTACATATAACAAGTTTCATAGCAAAGAAATCTTTACTTGATGTTTATAATCGAAAGCTATTATATCCATTTGAAGACATTTTTAACACTGTTCACCTTTTGCAAATTTAAAAAATTTAAATGCCTTTATATTTGTCTAAAGAATTCTTATTAAGCAAATAAACGTTAAATTGTTTTGTACAATTAACTCTTTCTATAAATGTAAATGCTTCAAACTGATTTTGGGAAAAACAAATCTTATTATTTTATCTTTCTACTGTGTTGAAATACATGTAAAATGATTAAATTATAAAATAAGTAGACAGTATTGTTCTTTAAAAGCAGTGTGAGAAGGAATGTAAATAGCATAGTAAGTGAAAAACAACGGTCGCTTAGTTTTTCTCCCTTCTCGGCTGTTCTATGCCCGTTGAAAGTATTTTCATCGCGGCAGCCCACCCCCATTCACTGCAGCTAAAGTATTTAATCATCTGTTGCCTCTTCATCTTGCGTCCTTGTCTATTTCTTAGCGCGCTTTCTTGCAGCATCTATTCTCGGTGTTTGATAATTTTTCGTGTAAAATGCCTTTTTTCTTGAGTTGCATCTTCTTTTTCAGTTGCTGATATGCTGCTATCCTCCATGAATAGTCTCGATTTTATTTTGTTGTTGATAAGCTTGTTTCATTCTTTTCAATGATAAGTGCTTCGTATGATTTCAGTAGTCCAATCAACATGGCAATTTCTACTTCTCTGTTTGTGTTAGCCACCGCCAACTAGTTTCTTACGAATGCTTATCAGTCTACCCAATAAAAATTTCATCGATTTGTTGTTTTGAAGGATGGCTATGAAGAAATCCTTCAATAGCTGTAGGATATTCAAGAATCCGAATTTCGTATGTATATCTTTCAGCGTCTGCCATTTTGCCTTTTTCCATTCCTTTCAGCTTGGGCTATCAGCTACAAAGAGATTTGACGATAAACAATATCTTTCTATCGGCTATTTTCTCAATCCTGGAACTTCGTGCTTATAATTTGTTGGCTGATGAAGAAGAGATGACCCCACAAAGCCAAACTTGACTAGATTTTTTGGGCAATATAAGAGTTTCATTTAATAGGATATTATTATTTAATATGATGGAAGAAGCTCTAAACCTTAATATCTTAAACGATGGCCACAATATAACGGTTTTCAATTTAACAATATGAAAAATACTTTGTCATATACAATATCAGAAACAGAAATTA
This sequence comes from Argiope argentata, assembly GCA_026289955.1. Taxonomy (NCBI): domain Eukaryota; kingdom Metazoa; phylum Arthropoda; class Arachnida; order Araneae; family Araneidae; genus Argiope; species Argiope argentata. Next base: position 1,123,224 of record JAOUZG010033074.1, read on the forward strand.
AAATGATAGAAATTTGGATCATTTTATGTCAGATTCTTGCTTTGTCATTTGTCTTGCATATTTCTCATGATAGTACAACTCGATTAATTTTAAGTAATTTAGTATGCTTTGGTAAGCTTGTGACTTTAATGGAAATGATTTTTTTTTACTGAAATATAATTATTTCATTTTTCGGTGTTTTTTAAATGAATTAATAAGATATTGAACAGAACGTTTAACCCTATAATGCATTGTTTATTTTTTAACCAAAAAATGTGTATTAAATAGTAGAATATAATATAGGGAAATTATTAAATAAAATATAAATGTGGCAATTGGTTGTATTAAGCATTAAACATTATCTCAATAACACAAATCTTATTTTAACACTTCTACAATAAAAATAATAGTACTTTTTTATTGATGTATTTTTTTACTGTGCGGAAATAAATAGTTTGATAGTATTTTCAATGATAGAACTATTCATATAACAACCATCTTGGTAAAATTTTGAATTTGTGGTTTAAATTCCTATAGCCATATATCAGTCTTTTCTACAAATGTTTGTCTAAAAGCATTAAATAAAAGATTTTCATATATTCATTGTTGCCCTTCAGAACAATCAGATGAAGTTTATAAATGGGAAATCAAGACAGACTATCAAATGGCTATACAATGCACTGCAGGGCTATTATTTAATGCTCATTAGTTATGGCAAAGCATATAAAATATATGCATTAACAGTTTTTGAAACCAAATTAACTAGTGCTAATTTTAAATAGAAAGCATCTAGTTTCAAGTAGTAGCATTTGAAATATATTTTATGTGTTATCTTGAATTACTACCAAGTATCTTCTAACATGATATAATAATAAAGAAATTGTGGATTTTGTTAAGACGCATGACTAACAATGATACATGGCTTATGGTAATTTGAGATTCATGCCTCTACTGTTGTATATGTTTGTTTACACTGAAGAAATAAAGCCTTAGATATATGAATATTTTCATTTCTGTATAGATTTGGGCTTTTTTTTCAGTATTCTTTAAAGTTAACAAACATAAAATCAATGTATGTAATCTTTTTTGAACGATTGTTCAAAATAAGTGTTAGTATGATTTATAGACATTGTTTCTTTTCTTTAGTATGATGAACTGGTGCCGTCTACCCTTACAACTGAATATGGAGGGTTTTACATAAATAAAGGAGACTTAGAATTCCGAAATTTGTCTGAGTCAGAATGTAATTATGAAAATAAACCAAGGAAGAAGGTAAATGCTTTATAAAATTTTCTGCCGTTATTTGTATTGATCTTATCTAACCTATTAATTCACTGAAAGAGATACAAACGCTTGTCACTATTTGTATAAAAGTAGGTTCAAACAAAAAAAGAACTCATACGCCTGCTACTCAAATTTATCAAATCTACTTTATTACATAAATTGGATTAAAGAAATCTATAATGTTATCTTCGTTATTTTCAACAAGGTATAATGAAAAAAGGTTGTTCATTCACTAAATGTTTTAAGATTATGAGGATCATGGAAGACATTACCCCCCTCCCCTCAAATAGTGGTCATAAAAATATGTTGCCGTTATATGAAATTTTAGCGTCTAATTCGTCTACCGATCGAGATGAGATTTCAGATATAGTATTCATAGCAAGATATAGATATTAAGCTTGAGATAAAGTAATTAAGCTCGAGATTTTGTGAATGGCAATACAGTGGCATTGACGGTTATAGTTACAGGTATGTAAACTAGAAATTATCTAAAAGCATTGTCCAACTTTTCTTTTCGCAAAATGCTCAGTACAAGCAAAAACTCAAATGAAGATAAACAGACGCGTTATACATGCACACACAAAGAAGAGCTTTGTGCCCCCTCCCCCCTTCACAAAAATACACACACGATTGGGTGCAGGTGAAGGAAATTTGCATACGGTAGAGGCAAGATGCCAATCACTAATGGAGCACAGATAGGAGGAATGGAAAATTTTATTTGAATAAGCAATTTTTCCTCATGAGTTCCATAATCGGCAATTCGGCATTGCATACAGTGATTGTAGACAGTAAATCAAAATAACATAGCAAGAGAGATGTTTGCAAACTCCTATTGGATAAATATTTGGCAAAGTTAACATATCGATTATCCTCACTCCAGATTTGAAATATCCGTATAAGCAAGTCGGGTTTTTTTAAAAAATTTTTTTTTACGGCGGAGGGGGGAGACGTACACAGAGCTGTTTTTTGTTCTTGCGTAATGCAACTATTTATTCTAATACGCATACTGTTCCAATTTTGTTTTAGGATCTTCGCATGCGTCTAACTTTTTCTGTTAAAAGTGGTCGTTACTGTTCGAAATTATTGAGTTTCTGTATTTATAATCGTAACTATGAATGCCACTTGAATGCAGTTCACAATTATGAGAATCCCGAGCTCATAACATAACTAGATCTAAAAATGTCATCTCGATTGATCGAACAAATTGACCCCTAGGAGTCAATATAGCGGCAAAGTTTTTTTTTTAATTATCCTGTATATTAATTAGCCTTACTATCTTTCAATGAGGTTTACAAAAAAGTATTGGGTAGAAAGTTTTGAAAATTTTAACAAATTAGTTTTGGCTCAAAGACTCAAGTTATAGAAGCCAGATTTTTTACCCGTGTATTTGGGGAGGAGGATTTAAAGTAATAAATAATTTGGTTTTGCATTTGTGTTATTATTATAATATGAAAAATGTGTGAGCAATCTCTAATAGTGATATTTTGATTGCAAGTTGTGTAAATAGAAACTTTCCCAGATGTTAAGGTTGAAAATTTTATTCTTTTAATTGCTGATTAAGTAGATTTTAATGCAACACTCTTATGAAAGTCTATGTGTTATGTAGAAAATATTCCTGCCCTGTTAAAAATGGGACATATGTTGAAATGAATTATAAAAAAAATAGGGTTAAAAATAAAATAAAATGAAATAATGAAATCCCCTGAAAAAACGAAAATAAAACTGTTAACCTTCCTGAAAATTTTATATGTTGGATTCTCTTGTTTCTAAATAATTTTATTTGTATCTTATTGGGATTAGAAAGAAATTATTAGAAGAAAATATTCATGCATTTTTTTCCTTGTAAAGTAAATGTTAGGCAATTAACCCAATGTATATATTTTAATTATTTTAAAATCAAATGTTTTTTTTATTTAGGAATTTTTATTTGATTGTTAAATCCAAAAAGCTATAATAATTATCAATTTATACTTTACCCTAATTTTCTAATGGCAGCCATTTTTGTGTTAAGCAAGAGCTGATTTTACATTTGTAGAGGTGTTACATTATTCAGAACTGGTGAACCCTTTATTCATGAAACAAAAACAGATTATTCAAGAAGCAACCTTACATTGCATAATTCATATTTAGTTAAAAATTTGAATTAAAGATTGTAATAAAAATCTGCTTAAATACTTGATATCAAAAAGGACATTTTTAGTGTTTGAAGTTATACTACCTCTAAAAGAAATGTATTTTCCATCTTAATTTTTTTTTAAAGCTTATAACAGTATACATATATATAAACTCAATATTGAGGCTTGCTTTCATTTCAAGATACATTTCCAAATCCATAGATTATATATTTCAAAAAATAAGCAGATATTTGTGCCTAGTTTATATTATATTTAATGGAAAACAGTTTAAAAATCTGATTTAAAAAATATTATCTTTTGCATATTATTTTGCTACATAAATTTCAGATTTCAGATTTATGTCAAGAACGTAAAAATCAAAAATCGAATTATCATAAATGAAAGTACATTGATTGAAATATTTGTTATGCTTTCAGTAGTAAATTATATTGTGAATCTACTCATTTTGTTTACCATGTATTTATATTCGTAAAATTTAATTTTAAAAAAAATATTATTTCTGAATCAGTTTTAACTTTTCTTATTTTCAGATGAAATTTTGTGTTTTTTTCTAAGTGTACTTAATTGAGATATATTTATTAATTTTAAACTTTTTATTTAGTTTCTCTCTACTCCATAGTTTGGGTGCAAGTCTGAGCATTTTCACATTTATTTCTTTGACAGATATATTTTTACATTTTTTAATTTCTTGGCGATGTCTTGTATTTAATCTCTGATTAATGAAGTAGAAATATGTAGATATATTTTATTATTTTTAAAATCGTCTCCAATTTTGCTTTCAAAGCACTGACTCTTTTTATTAGACCATGCTTTTCTATTTAATTAGTTGTAGAAAGCCTTTAGATCGATCTTGTGGAATCTCTTGATTCATAAAATTCTGATTTACCGAGGTCTTATATAAATTTTTTTGTGTGTAACGAAAATTACAACTTGTGAGGAATAAATAATATATTGATTTTTTTCTTTCTTTTTGATAGTCAAAAATTTAATGGTCAATTGATATTTATTTTTTGTTTATTATAAATTTTAAGTTGCTTAAGTGGGTGGAACGAACTCTAGTGAATGTGAGAGCAAATTAAACCAAAAATTTATTTTTATGGTACTTAAAAACCTTCGTTACTTCAAGATTGATTGTTAAACAGCAAAAATCGATAATTTTTCAGAATGACTGTTTATTCAGGCATTTTTGGCTTTCACCTTCCCTGAAAATACCAATGAAATATTTTTCATACTTTAGAATCACATAAAAATTCACACAAATACTCAAGTCAAATGCATTAATTAAATTGAATTAATGCAACTAATTTTCAAGAACTTGGAAATGCAGAAAAATTTGCATAACATATCGTTAGTTGCGCTTGTAATTTGCTACCTCAGGATGGCGCTAGCAAACGCTGACTGCTTGTACTTGCCGGTACATTTTCTCCCGCTACACTAAATCAGCATTATTTTTCATAAAATATGTTCACAAAATTTCGTAAAATGTACTCCTTACACAGAAATGAAACAGTTTTTAAAAGATGCCTCAATGGATATAGCTTCAATCGTGATTTGAAATATAAAATATTTGATATTTAACATTAATATATATATATATAAAGTGTTTTATTATGATCGATTGGAGTTATAAAGATTGTTTTGATATTTTAAAATACTTCAGAAAAACTGTAATAATAATGCTCCAAAGCCACATCAAATCCATCAAAACGCTGATCAGTGTAGAGACGTCATTGCACTTATACAATTATTATAGTTTTCAGTAATACCTTTTATTATAAGTTATATTCCTAGGTACTGTCTCATTTTTTATCTTGAATCTATATATCTTCTAAATTTTTTATCATCTGCTTTCTTATAAAATAACATAATATTTTTTGACTATCATCGGAAAAATCTATATGTAGAGCATGCATAAATTTGCATATCTCCCCTTCTGGCAAGTGGCCTTGTAGCCATGACTGCACAAATGGAACTAATAATCCCTTGATGGAATAACGTTCTATCCTTAATGAGGGTATAAATTGGAACAACCAAGAGTATAATTGTAAAAAACAACCACTTCGAAATGAGTCAAAATAAAATCCCATTAGTGTATGCAATTTTATTATTACTATTTTTATTATTATAAATACTTGTGGAATAATACTTGTGGATAAATACTTGTGGAATACTTCTGATGCTTCACCGATACTTATCCCAATCTGATCTCAGAGTGAGAAATTCTAACACATGGGGCCAATCATTTGGTAAAATGGCTGGCTAATATGGTCATCTAATAGAACACATTTCCTTCCCAAAAGCCTGTCATTTTGCCCTGGAGAAAATGCAATGAAAACACATGCACATGGAGGTTTTTCGGTTCAAAAGATTAATGGACTAATTGAGCCAAAAATGTGTCCTTAAAATTGTAAATTGTGCATGGAAATTATTTCAGATAAAATAAAAGACTTACATTTGTGCCGTGCATTATAAATGCAATATATTTAGCGTGCATACTTTTTTACGATCAAGAAATTCTCGATAACTTAGGAAAAATTATTCTTTGCACATTTTAAAACATGTATTGCAGTTTAAATGAATTGTTTTAAAATTTATGTTCATGTTATAATTTAATTCAAGTATATTGATATGTCTTTAATTTTTTTTTCAATATACATTTTTAGTCTTTACCCATTCTTTCTTAATTATCAAATCATTTTATTCATATTTTACTTCAAGACAACAACATGAAAGAATTGCTGTTAGAATCAATTCATATAATATAGAATTTCCTGAGAAGTCAAATTTTACATAGTTTTACACTTCTGTTTAATTTGATATTTCTCAAGCTTCCATTTTTAATTGCTAATGCAGTACAAAATAAACATTTAAGTACATATTAATCCATCTTGCAATTGTCATTTTTTTAATATTTTAATAGCAAAAATATTTGATTCAATTGATGTACTCCCAGTTTAAAAAGATAAATCTGCTGTTCATGGTGGGTGAAGTCTAGTAATAATTATCCTGAGACTTAATGGTCTCTTAGCTTTTAAATAAATCTAAATCAGGAATTTCATACTACAATTTAATACTCAAGAGAGTTTTTCTGTACAGATTTTGGGAAATTAGATTTTAAAAAATCCGATTTTCAAAAATTATATCCTTAATAGGAAGACAATTTCAGTTTTGCTAGTTTTTGTGCGTAGTATATTGACATCTTTACACCTTCAAAATATTAAGCCAAGGAATACATTCATTATTAAGGTAATATGTCTTCAAAAATTGGATATTTGTCTTTTCTTATACACTAAATATTTTTCGCTACTTGATTTATAAATTTTAGACAAAATATGTATAATTCATAATAAAGGCTATTTTTTCTGGAATCTAGTTTTTATTTTATAAATTGAGGGATCACTAGTTCACAGTAACACATTAACATGAGCAGCTAAAAATCTCAGTAAAAGTTAAAATTCATTTCTACAAATGCAAAATGTTGCATATCTGCAACAGAATAATGGCTGCCATTAGAGTTGGGAATATATATAATAATTAAAATATATTTTCTTTTTGGACTATATAATCATTTGATTATAAAATAGTCAAATCAGCAATTATATTTTTTTTCTGAATTACTTGATGTGAAATGAACTTCGTGAAGAATTCTGTGTCAAGTTCTAATCTGAATATCGCTGTGTTTTTGTGTTTATTCTATCTTCGAGTGATTTTGTTTTTGAGAATTCTTTATTTTCAGAGGATAAAACAAGGCACAGATAAAGAAAAGAAGAAACGAAGGGTAGGATTTGAGGAAAATCAAAAACGCCGTGGTCGGAAGCCATTAAACGAAGCTTTGAGGTTAGATGTTAATTTATTATCGTAGTGTTTTCCAAAATTATTTTTTTGTTTTAATTCAAAACTATTATTTATATGCATAATTATTGCTTGCTTGTTTTTAAACTTTGAACGTAATCATGTTTCAAATGCAACCATTTCCCTTCTCCTAATTAGCTTTAAATTATTTCAGGAATTTTATTTGTATTAATTTTGGGAATGGCAATTATTTATGAAATGATAAACTACATTTCAGTTTAGTAAATCTTCTTTAAGAACAGGTGTTCTCTGCAAAAATATGGCTGTTTTGATTTTTTTTCTCACGTTAGTGTTGAATTTGTATTTTAAATTCCAAGTTTTTGATCTTAAGGCGCAATCGTAATTGATGCATTGAAAAAAATATCCACTTTACATCTCTTATTTTTTTAAAAAAATATTTCCCGAACCTCCGGTTTTACAAAATAAATAAATAAATAATTGGTATTTAAAATTATATTTTAGTTTGAGTTAAAAATTAATTTTTCAGTTTTCTTGAAAATAATTATGAATTTCACAAATAATCATAAAATAATACAAATTTCACAAATAATCATTAAATAATACAAATATGTTCTTCAAAGAATTATGGTCGAAAATATTATGAGTATTGAAACACTTTTCTACTCAAAGCAAATGAAAATGAATTTGAACTATTCAGAACACCATGGATCTGTAGCTGAGATCATGTTAAAGTATTTTCACATATTATTTTAATTAAAAACCATTTATTGAAGCTTAAAATTGCAAAACAGGTGTTTTGTACAAAGGTGGATTTTTCCCCCTTACACAACAGGGTTTTTTTTTCTTCTCCCAAAGCCAAAGGTAAGAGTTACTAAATTTGGAAAGTAGAATTGATCCAACAGAATACAAGAAACTTGAAAGATATTTTTAAATCAATTGTACAATATTTGGTTTAATCTGCCCATAGGGTAAATCTTCTTGAAGGTGATAATAAGCTCAGATGGATTCTTTCAAAGTTATGGTTTTAGGCTATGAATCCTTGAGATGATTCACCTTTATAATGTCTGTGAAGAAGCTGAAAAATATTGAATTATATCAATAATTGCCTACTTGCATGTGAATATACATACTGCTTGCATTCCTTTAAACTCGGAGGATAGTGTAAAGTTTGTGGTTTATTCTCTGTGCATTTTATTTTTTAAAATGATGCTGCAATGGCAACAAGCAGCATTCTCACAGAAATGTCAGATATTAAATGCCATCTATGTTGTGAATGTGGATGAGGCAATGTTAGATTCAGATGTTAAGACAGAGTTATTACATTTATTTTGTTAATAGATGTTCTTAAATTAGGAAGAAAAAAAAATTACTGACTCATTTAATCATCTGCTAAAAAGAAGAAAAAAAAGAGGATTTTATAGCCAAATAATCAAATGAAGACTTTGAAAGTGCTTTTCACATTTCAACCATTACTTCCCATTTTCTCTTTATCGCAGTTTAGTGAAGATAAGGAGAGAAATAAGGCAAAAAAAAAAAAGTATTCTAAAAAATTCATTCTGTTGATGGAAGCAGTACTGGCAGGTGATTTAACAGGAACTAAGTAGAAAAGGAAAAAATGTAAATTTGTTTTGGTTTGTCTTATAATTACTCTTGTTTTATTTTTTAATAAAAAGTATGTGATTTAAAGAATATTTTTATCTGTCTTTATTATGATATGAAAATTTGTGATGATTTAGGAATGCATTTGCAAAATAAATTAAATATAGAATGAGTAGGCTTGTGTAGTTAATTTTTGGAAGAATTTTCATGAACAATTGTATATCTTGAAATGTGGTCATATAAATGCCCTATTATTCTTTATTTGTTGCATATTTACTCATTTTTGAAATTTTCTATGAGCTTCCAACCTTGGGAGATAGCAATACAAAGAAGAATCACACTAAAAAAAAATTCATAATTGTTTTTAAGTCAATACTATTGGGCTATTTTTGATTTGGAACTTAAAAATTAACTCCAGTTTACATCTGTAATTAATACTTTCACTGTGGAACTAGACCTTCTGAAGGTATTTATATAATTATTGGAAATGTTTTTTTTTAAAAATCAAGTGGCTTATAATTGTACACATGAGGCACATATTAATAATGTAATAAAATCAAAACAATCCTAACTTTTGGACACCAAAAGGCATAATTTTTCTGGACGATTTGAGCTAAAACGAGAAAGATTATAAAATTTAAATTTTTAAATAAATGTTACATTATTTTTTTTTATATCAAAGAATATTTATTTCATTTGTTCAATTTTTATTTACTCAAGTTTTGTTAAGTAAAAAATTATCAAACTTAAATGTAATTTGCATCACTCCATTTTTAATCTGGTATTTATTTTTAGATATTTGTGATTTGCATAACACTTTTTTTATAGATATTATTAAGCTTTATATTGCTCCATGGTAATTAAATTAAGGAAGATATATTTTAATGTTACTTTTTTTTAAATTTCATTTTTCAAATTCAAGAAAAGTGTGTAAAACTAAAGTTTTTCTATTTTCATTTTTATTTTCAGTGCCTTAAAACCTAAAAAGAAAGCACAGCCTACTGTTGCTGATATGTTGCAGCAGCATAAGGCTAATTTGCAACGTATGCAAGAAGAAGGTTTGCAACAAATGCAATTAGATCCCATAAAGGTTGATAGAGAGTATGAAACTGAAGAAATTGATGATAATGAGACTGATGTTTCTGAAGTTCCAGGACAGCCTTCTTCTATATCTGAAGCTATTGAATCTGTTATTAAAGCTGCAGCAGAAGATGGTGGTAGTAATACTTCTGCTGGCCCTGTAACAGGAAGTAGTGATGGTGAAGAAGCTAAAATACCTATAGAAAGTATAGAAGCTCCTAAATTGCCTGATAATTTGCCACCTGAATTGGACGATGTTCTTGAGAAATTGAAAGTGGTAATTTTTTATTTATTTAATTTCAATTAATTCTAAAATAGACCAGATGCACTTTCCTTGCATAAAGATTAGCATTTCTGATTCTGCTAATTAATTGCCTAAAAATGTTTTTATAAATATGTATTGAGAATATCTGCATTTCATTTAAAAGAATATAGTTAATTTATACTGTGTCATAATTACAACTTCATTATTACATAAATGTTAAGGTAATATAGCTGATCGTAGAGGGTCAATCAGCCTGTGAAGAATGTATTCAACTAACCTTTTCAAATACTTTGTAGTTATATTTCCATATGTTATTGAATTGAGAAATCTTGTTAAAAAATCTAATTTGATTAAATGCAATGAGTAGGATTTAATTATTTAACCTCATCGCATGGCACCTTTAAAGTATTAGCAATTTTTATCATTTAATCTTCTGAATATATTTTTTAAAGGAAGTTTAGTAACGTTAAGGTTTCAAAGGGTGCATAGTGTCATGAAAAATGTTTAAATTAGAAAGCAATTTTTAATCACCTTAAAAGTGATTGTTTTTTTCGGGGGTGGGGGGAGGTTAAATTGTACTCTATTTTCTCGAGAAGTGCAAAGAAAGGTTTTGTTTTCCCACCCTTAGAATACAATAATTCGAAATTATAATGGCGAAATGTGATAAATTAATTTGATGTATAAAGAAGGTAAATCTATGAAAGGGAAGAATTCGGGCAAAATAGATCCAGGGCTACCAACACATTGAAATAACCCTTTATGAGCCATCTCCCATTTTCTGTGATTGCCATTTATTGAAATTTTGATATAGTAATTCGTAAGCGAAAGTACGTAATTTGTTAAGGGATGAGGGAACTGCTGTTACTCATACTTTTAATGAAGGAAATAAAAGTTTTTCAGAACTTTCATTCTTTTGGGCTCAGTATCTATATTGGTTTTTTTTTTCTTCTTTTTTATAATCTTATTGATTTTTTTGCCTTGTGAAGTGTGTCTCTACATGTAAAATTTTGTTCTGATAAATGCACAACATAAATAAACCTGTAAATTTAGGAGCATGCAATTTGAGAAGCATTTTTGGGGTTAAAAAAGTATTGATAACAAATTTTTCAAAATTTCAGTTATAAGTTTATTTTAAAAATGAGAACTGTATTAGCACGCTTTCACCATAGCATTCAAAAAAGTGATTTTTACATTGTTTTAGCAATTTTTTAACTTTGCAACAGCCCCAATTTTTAATGATTGCACATTTTTTAAAGAATCAAGTTATTTTTTGAAAATTAGTTTTTGACACAATTCGTAACAGGGATTTTTATAACAAAATTCAACATAATATCATTACTTGCTCGAGTCATTGATTTCTATCGCGTTTTCTCTTAAAGTTGTGATAAAAAAGGAAGTTGTTTTCTTCACTTTAGTTTAAACAAAAATTCTTAAGCTCATTGTTGAACATGATTCTTCATTTGATGAGTTTTATTAACTTTGAGTCAATCTGATATGTTATCTGCTGCTGGCTCCAAAATTGCTTCAACTGGCCCTTTCTTAATTTAATTTTTCTTATTAACTCCAAAGTGGACACTTTCTATCTCATTTTTAATTAAATGAATTTATTTCTGTTACTTATGAAAACTAGGACTTGTTAAAGCACTTTAATTTCTTTGAGAAATTTATAAATATAATCAAGTTTATATATTTCACCGTGATTGTTTAAAAGTTAAAGTAAGTTTTTTCTTCTTCTGCATATAGTATAAAGAGTGAGCTTTCGTTAAGTTTTAAGAATGTTCATTAACAGCCTTTACTAATCTTCTGCTCTAAAAAGCGATAAGACAATTTTTATATAGTATGATTTTTTTTTGAACTCTGCTATTTTATTTTGTCAAATAAAATGACTTGGCACTGCTTGACTCAAATAAAATGATTATAAAATATGGCTATATTCTATCCTCAATTAATAGAAGTTTTGTCAATCTTATGAAGTAACATTTTGGAATGCTTTAATTCTTAGTTTTATAAGTATGCAAATAAAATTAATAAATATAGTGAATTCTGTAGGAAATCTACACTTTTCACCCCAATCATGTTGATCTTACTTACTTTCACACACACACACACACATTTTGCAGAAGCACAAGAAATATTATATCCATCTAAATGATTTGTAAATTTTATTAAGTGTTGAAAAAGATCAGGGACCCTTATTGTTAATATTATAAAAGTTGGCTTAATTTTTATGATATTCATTTTTTTCCCCTCTTCGTTTTACGATCATTGCTGTGTTTTTGTCAAAACTAGAATTTCAATTTTACATTAGATGTGGGAATACAGAAATATACATTAAAATTTTTTAAAAAATGGTAATTCAAAATTAATTTGGGTTTTTTTCAATAAAATTGACATTATTATGAAATAGATGACATCCTTTGCTTAGAAAAGTAATTGCAGATTTGCATATACATTTGGGATATGTAAATCTGCCTTTCGTTTATATTTACTAATGTATTGTTTTGAATAAGATTCTTGAAAAAAAAAAAGGGTACTTAATTACTTAATTTTTGCAGCAGTTTCACACTATTTGTCTTATTTCATGAAATAATTTATGCTAATAGCACTAAATGATTAGAAAGACAGATTCTTGCAGAAAGTAACTAGCCCTTTTTTTTAATTAAGCAAAAGTCCAAAAAGGAACTCATAGTAAATTTTCAGCTGTGGAACCAGAAGTTTAGCAGGGTACGTAGTGTCATGAAAAGTGCTTCAAATTGCAGAAAAGGTTTCTGAGAAAATTTTTAATGTTCTTGAGAAGTGCAACAAAAACTATTTGAAGGGGAGCCAACAAGTATTAAGATAACATTTCTTAGTGACTTTTCTCCCCACTTCCATTGCAACTTAATGCATTGTTGTTTATTGAAATTTTGGGAAGCTTATCATTTAGAGGTAATGAAAAATACACATTGAGTCAAACTTCTTGCCTGGTCATTCTACGGGTTCTTCTTTTAGTTATGCCTCATAAATAAAAATGTATGTTTAACGTTTTTTTTTATGTGCTAAAGAAAAACACTCAGATTAGTCCAATGAATGGAAAATGTGAATACAGGAGAAGGAATTTGGTGTGCTTAAGAGACGTATCGAATATAGAAGGAGCTGCTCTAAAAAATTACTTTTCCATCGCACATTCGATCATTGTTCTCTTTAATGTATCTTTTCGGAGTGATCTCTAGAACATATTAAATGATTTTATTGTAATTCATTCCTATGTGTAATTAAGCTACACAATGCCTAAAATCTAATATGATGAAATTTTAAAGCCATAGACTTTCAATGGTCATGATTTCGTTAAAGCTTCTCTCCTCTTCCTCTTTATAATGTCATTTGAAAATTTTAATTTTTTGGACCAGTCACGACAAATTTTCCTTTTTACGTACACACGCACGCACATTAAATATGAGTTTTGCTAGCACTGATTTTGGAAAGTTTTAAAGAACAAAAATAATGAATAAAACACTTTTTATTCTTTAATATTCAGTTTATATCATTTTTTAAAATGATGGAAACATAGAGGTTTGCCCTTATGGACATTGCAATCCACTGCACAAACTATTGAAATTAAGAATTTGAAACCTGTCAGAAAGCTGATTTTTAGTCGTTAGAAGCTTAATGAAAATGAAAGCAATGCATTATTATAAACAGTAAACATCTTGTGCTTAGAAAATACGCCGGTTTACAAATGCATAAATGTAAAAAAGTGCCTGTTTTTTTGGCTATGTGGCTTAAAAAGTGCTTAATTTTTGCAGCAATTTCTCTATATGCACCCTGTTGAGGGATCCGATACACGATTTAATTGTGGATCTGCCATACTTGTGGCTCTAGGGTGCATTAAATCCAAGGTCGGGTGAAGTAACCTTCCATTGATACAGTGCAAAAGTGAAATTTTTTTTATTTATTTACTTTAGATATTTTTGACATCTGTCCACTTTTCAAAATTACGAGGTTACCTCTAAACAGCCCGATGGTATTTCTAAATGGGATATTATTCTATTGTAATTATTCTATGTTATGTTATTCTACACAAAAACATGTTTTTTTTTAAAAGGAGAATCAGACATGGAATTCTCTCTGTCTCCCCCCTCACTCTTTGTGTGTGTGTGTGTATATATATATATATATATATATATATATATATATATATATATATATATATATATATATATATATAAGAGAGAGAGAGAGAGAGAGAAACACTTTCCTACCATATATGATGGGAAAGTGTTCTGTTTTTTGCCATTAGTAAGATTTCTTTTATTGAACGCAATAGGAAAGCAGAAAACATTGGAAAAGAGGTTGTGTAAAAAATGTTTGACCTTAAAATAGCTTTAGAATAGAATTTTTTCCTAAAAACCGTTTTGGTGTTAGCACATATTAGAATAGAAGGAGGAAGAGGGGGGAGAAATTTGTAGTTTCCTCCCGCAGTAAATTTAATGTAAGTTATTCCATAAAAAATATTTTCATACTATCGTAAAATTTCTACTTTTTTTTAAAAAAAATCTATAATAGTTTCATTCCCTTCATTTTTAACATTCTAAATAATAATTAATGAAATAAATTTGAAATGAGGAAATTTGTAAATTTCTCTTTTAATTTAATGCTTATTTTTTGAAAATATTTTTTTTTTTTCGATTTTAAAATAGTAACCTAATAACGAAACGCATGTATAAGTCAGGAAGCTGAAGCTTTCACAAGAAAATGAAGCAAATTAGGAAAGCTGTTGCCAGAAAGCATTAGCAAAATTCTAAAAATAGTTAATAAGCATATTTGAAACAATTTGAATTAAGAAAAGTACTATTGATATGGGTAATTTCAATGTTTTTTTATTAATGAAGAATTGACTGTTTAAAGATGCCTTTTGCAACCTTTCTTTATATTTCAGCATTTGTGAACGAATTTTGTAAAACTTATGCAACAAATAGTATTATTTTATGGAGAAATTCAGCTATCAAGAAGTATTTGAAATAGTCTGGTTCAGTTTATATATTAATTAAACAACGTTTCACTCAATAAAAGAATTTTGTTTATTATACTGATATATTCAGTAGTTAGTGCATTAAAAATATGTAAGTATTTTAATCCTAAGCAATGCCGTATGTTTTAACTATTTAAAGCAGTGGCGGATTTGGAATTTCAGAGGAACGAGGCACAATTCAATTTGAGGCCCCCCTCCACTCTTTATATATATATTTCACTCTGTTAAGCTCTATCTGATTTTCTTTTTTGTGTTAAAAAAAAGGGAAGGGGAGGGGAGGGAAGAGACTTAAGTATATAAATATGAAAATTAAAATCATTTTTTCCATACTACTTGCCAGTTTTTAAAAGGATGATGACGTTCAGGGTGTGAAAAAAAATATGCGCTTTTTTGTTCCATAGTAAGACAATATTTTTCAAAAATGCATGCCTAAAACTTCATTATACAATAAATCAATTACTATAGAATGGAGCTGTTTTTCTCTTTCGCTAATAAAATTTTTGGTTTTGTTTCAAAACTTTTTCAAAGTTGCTAATTTTAATCAATTTACGTTTTTTCGATTTTTAAACTAATTAAGCCGTTCAAATAAACAAACAATGATTTTTATAGAAAAACTGAGAAAACTAAAGATTAATTTGCATCTAATAAGTAATTCTTGAATGTTTGGTTTGGTTTTTTGGCACAAGAGCCATAGTGCTGCCATGTTGCGCCAGACTAAGTAAATTTCTTTCAAATTAAAATTTCAAAATTACTTTTATTAGTAAAGTGTGGAATGAAAGTTAATAGTTTATAACCTACATGAGAAGACAGACTAAATATTTGAGTAAAAAACAATTGATTTTAAAAAGAGTGATAGGTTACCATGTGGGGGTTTTCCAAGTAAAGCCGATAAAACCAAAGTTATTGGATCTGAAAAAATGTAAACGATTTGAATAAAAATTTGAAAGTTAGAAGCTTTTAGGTATGCAAATTATTTCGTAACTATAGTACAAAGTTTTTTCAGATTTTTTTAACTTTTAAGAACAGCCTTGGTTATAAAAATTGAAAACTTATTATTATAAAGATTACTAAATCTCAGTGGATAAAATTGTTTAAAACAACAACAAATAATCGATGAATAAAAAAAAATATTTTGGGGGAATTTCAATGATGGCTTGTAATTTATTAGTAGATATAAAATATTAATTTTAGTAAATAAAAATAATACATAATAAAATAATTTTTGTTCCTATCTGCAAATTTCAAATGATCTAGGCAGTCGTATATTTTATTAGTTGAATTTTAATATTTATATATGCATAGCTCCGAACTTTGAGTTTTTCTGTAAATGCTTTAATACCACATTTTAAGGAAAATAATTGTTGACTTATTTAGTTGACGATCATCAGTATAAACTATTTCTGTTCAAAAATAGTGCTTAGAAATCATACAAGTCGGCAGCTATACATACATTTCATTTTTTCTTGTTTTGAAGGTGGAGAGGGTTGAGCACCAGTCTAGAAGTGGCGCATGGTTTGTTTCAAAATAAGTTTCTTAAAAAATAAAGTAAATAAAAAGGAAAATAATAAAGAAAAAGAAAATAAAAATACGTCAACTAATATTGCTACTATTATGTACTAAGCATTAGAAATATATTGAACTATAATAATAAAAATAGCAGTTTCTTCTTTTCATGTATTAAAAACAAATTAAATAGTAACCTTTCTGGCTTTAGCTTTAGCAAATTTATCAATTAGAATTTCATAATCTTACATATTTACTATGTAGCGATTGAAGGTCGCGGTACGAACCTGCAACGCTTGGGCCAGTAGTCGAGTAACATAGGCACTATACCAAAAGTCGACATCGTTATCGTAGATGTTATCTGGCTTATAAGGCTAACGCTACAACTACATCATTTTCAATGAACATCATGGACAAGTATCTTAAATTTAGTTGTGAGAAAAAATATTCCATAGTAAGCATCGGAAAAGAGTCTTTACAATTTGCATTATAAATGGAGATAGTTAAAAATATTTTTAGAATTGTCTCTACATTAGGAAATGTAGACTGCAGCCCACCGATTATTAATTTGTACTTATCAATAGGATATGTAATCTTTTCTTTTATGAAGGCAATAAAATGTACAACTTCATCGTTAACATTTTTAGTCAGAATGCCATTTTTATATTGTGAACATGTTTTCCCCACAGTAACTAAATTTAACATAAGACATATATTTTTAAAAAAATCCCAAATCCAATAAAACCTCACTGTAAACAGCACTTCTTCGCGCTAAATCTGAATTTAATAAATCACAACATTGCTTACATTAATAACAAATTTTTCTGTTGGACTAAAATTTGTTTCGCTTAATGATGTTTCATCAAATTACAGTCCCCCCTTCTTCTTTCCTTATAGATGTCTCCCGATAGTTCCGGTTTTGGTTCAATGCATTAGCGCCTATCTCAATATCTTCGAAGTTGGTCCGGACACTCTATAAAATTAGATAGCGATTTTAGTAGATTTGTTGTAAGCAGTAAATTATACTGTGTATCTTGCAAGGATTTGCTTGTATTATTTACTTAATACAAGGCTTAATTACTTGTATTATATACTTAATACAATATACAATGATCCCATAAATCAGTCAATAAAGATGTTTCATAATGGTCGAAACATTCTACAGTTTTTTCCCCCTCCAATTTGCTTACAGGTTTTTCAATATCCGACGTTTTAATTTTAGATAGAACTTCTTTAATATTTTGATAATTACTTTTTAATGCAGAAACATCGCCTGCTCTTGATGACCACCTGGTGTCACTTATTCTTTTTAAATTTGGAGAAGGATTTTCTAATTAAGCATATTCCATCGTCAAGTAGATAACGAGAAATATGTATATAAGTTCAGAATAAAATCAAAATAATTTAATGAGCCAAAACATGATTTTGCTACCAGTCTCCTATTAATTTTAATATATGACTTGCACATAGTACACAGATGGTTGTATTTATTTGTTGGTTTAGTCTTACTTGCAGTACACTGTATTTCCCTGCCATATTTGCCCCTTTATCGTAGGTTGGCCCCTGCAATTTTTAATATCTATAGACAAATCTTTTAAAAACTGAAGAATTATTTTTTCTAAATGTTAAGAATTAAAGTTTTGAATATTAATAAAACCAAAAAATCTTTTTTAAAAAATTTGTCTCCATTTTTATTAACAAATCTCAAAATACAAGTTGGTCTACGTAGGATTTTTCCGGAGTAGAGTTCACAATTATCGAATAGTAAACTGCTTCTTGGAGTTCAGTTATTAGATGTTTCTTAACTTCATCAACCATTAAATTTATGAATTCTTCACATATCGTGTGAGATAAAGAATCGACTTTTTCACTCCCTGGATTGCTAAATCCTTCCAAATACAATTTCAGAAAACTGTCAAATTCTGCCAAATAATCAATGCGACTCAAGAAATCGCCTTCTTGGGCACATTTTGTTTCAGTACGCTCATCTGTCTTTTCAAATTCGTTTTCTATTTCAACTCGCTCATTTATTTGTTTGAATTCATATTCTATTTCAGCTTGTTCAACGTTTTTTCCATGTGCATTTTCATTTTGAATTTGCTCATTGGTTATTTTAGGTACATATACTGTATCACGTTTCTCAACTGCTCTTTCTGGCCCGTTTTCCATTTTAACTCATTTTTCCAATGTCATATTAAAGTTTTATGTCGATTTGAACATTTTTCTTTTTGCCTTTTGCGTTTCAAAGCTCCCGATTTAAACTCTTTTCAATGGTATGGGGGAAAAAAAAAATCGCATAACAAATATTAGTTGGAATTTTGAGGATTTTTCCGCGTTGAAAAATTTCCGTCTCAGTTAAGAGAACAAAGTAACTGGTTAATTTTATCTTTTTGAGCGGTTGCAATGTCTAAAATCAATCCTATTGTAAATCAATCCTATTTTTAATTTTCAAATGTGAAAAAAAAAAAAAAAGACGCGATTGCAATATTTTCAAAAGCACGAAAATAGAAACGAAAATGTATTAAAAACTTATATTCTTACCACTAATCGCATTGGTCAAAGGTAAAACACAGAAATTAATTCCTTTCCACAACACAAGTCAAAATTCAATATTAAAACGTGAAACGCTAAATCACCAACAACAGAATGTTTGGGAGAAACTAACCACCTTGAGCAAGGAACTTCAACCAAGGTCTCTAACTAAAATGTGTTCTATGTACTATTATACAAACAAGTTCATTGCCTTGAGAGCCATTCGTGTATGTCATAGGGTCCGAGTGTGCAGAAGGGCATAATATGATATCCATCTCTTTAGTTTCGTACAAGATAAAAAATGTCTCCAACCCTAGTTTGACTTTCGACTCTCTCATTTTCAGAATAATTAATTTTTTTAGAGTATAGAGATTGCATGATTCTTTAGTTGAGATAGTTGAAGAACTGGGAGTGGAGATAGTAGAGTGCAAAAACGAATGTTTTTATTAAAAACTAACCTATTTTTCAAAAATTAATATATATGTTATTATTGTAGATCTAAATTTTGATGCCCCTTAATTTATGTGGTCCGAGGCTCGTGCTTCATGCGCCTGTTCGGAAATCTGCCTCTGATTTTCAGGGCGTCTCTCGTCATGAAAAGTGGTTCAGTTTGAAAATCCTTTTTAAGCACCTTGGGCCTACTTTTGAGAGAAAAAAATGTCCTTAAAAAGTGCAAATACAGCTTTTTGTTTCTCCACGCGTTGAATACGATTGTTGGAAAGCAAAATCGTAAAAGCTTGTTTATTAGATGTATCAAGAAAATTATCAAGCAAGAAGAATTTTATCAAGCAATCCAGAGGTGCGAGCATATATTAAGATAACGCTCACGAGACTTCCGCTCCCTTTTCCTTCAACAATGTGCTTTGTTAATTATTGAAATACTGAAACAGTGTTTCGGAAGGGACAATAATAAATACTTATTATACTATTATTATTGACACTCCATAACGTTCGAATATATTAAAAAAATATGAATAGTTCAGAATTTTATTTGTTAGTTTAATTTTAAAAATAAATATAGAATTTTAGCGTTTTGTCGCCGTAACATTAAAGCATCGTCACAGGGTGGGGGGGACCTATTGTATCAAATTTCGTTTGAATGAATCCATTTCCAAACGCGATATTTCCTGGAATTATGTATTTTTTCTTAACTGAGCAAAATAGCCCAACCCAGAATTAGAAGGCACGGGCAACGTAACTCCATTAAATTTCTCAATAGCTCCATAAATAGTATAAATCTATTATTTTAATTATATTAATTATGTACCAATGAAAAAAAATTGTGTTAATTACCATCTTTGACGTTAGAGCTTTATTGCGCTCGTCTAAACTAGTTCTATTAATTTTAATGTACCCCCAACTTACAAATTAAAGTATTATTCAAAATTATGATGTGGAGGTGCTCGTGACCACTTTGTCACACCGCGGAACTCCGAAACATCACAACGTTGCCGTTGCCCCCCCCCTAGTTTTAGTAATTTTTAAAAAATTAGTTTTGGACATAATTCGAAACATTATATATTATAATGGAACTTAAAACAATATTATTACTTAGAATTGTTGTCACGTTATTTTATCGCTGTTAACGCCGTGATAAATGAAAAATTAAAGTGTTTTCTTTTCTTTAATTTTTAAAACAGTTCATTTGAATGAAATTCTTCATTTTTATGAATTCTGTTAAATTTTAAAGCAATCTGATATATCGTCTCATCTTGGCTTCAAAAAATACATTTAGAAAATACTTTAGTGAGCATTTTTTATTTTCAGTTTGCTTCTAACTGCAGAGCTAGCTCATTTTTAACTTCATGAATTTTTTTCTGTTATGTAGAGAAATTAGAAGTTGAATTATATTCCTTTCTTCACAAAATATATCTAGTCATATTTTTTAAAGCTAAAGTAAATTTTGTTATATATATAAGCTAAAAATCAAGTTTCTATTAAATTTTCAGAAAGTTAAAGTGAGTTATTACGTTTAAAAGTTGATTTTTCCCGAATTGTGATTTAAAAAAAATAATTTTAATTATTGAACAAGTAAAACCCTAAGAATTTTGTTTCTAAGTCCTAAGCTCCTTTTTTGGAAAGTTACACTGAATTTTATATTTGCATTTACATATGTTTTAATGCTATTTTCTGAAATTCTCATGTTTTATGAAATTTTCATACAAAAATCTTCACAAATTAAAATCCAATACATAGTTTAAGTTCAAATTATTATTATAATTCCTTGATATGTTCTGCTGTTCCTGGAATAGAATGCAAGTAATCCATTCACTAACAAATATTTTATAATTGTTTTATTGCTTCACAATTTGATTTTTTTCTTCTTATTTATAAATTGGATACCAATGTTTAAAGATTGAGTAAGAATATGCTCTATTTTTTAGCTCAGGAACTAGATAATGTATATCTATAGCTGTAAAAGTTTAAGCAAATCATTTAATAAATTTCTAAAGTAGAAGATATTTTGCTTTATATCTCCTTTTTAAGAGAGGGGGAAGAAAAAAACATTTTTTAGTTAATTTTTTTTCCTCTGGACTGATATAATTTGGTTTTATAGTAGTTTTTTCAATCTTTTTTAATGCATTTTTAAATACTTTTCAAAATAAATAAATAAAATAAAATCGGAACATAATCACATACCTTAAATGTTAAAAAACGAAAGGCCTATCCTAAATTTCAGAAATTAGCACTATTAAGACATTTTTTTATAGCCTGACCATTTCTAAACACTGCTATTCTTTTCCATTAAAAATGATTAAAAAGATTATTTAAAACATAATATTGATCTATTATCGATTGAAGCCAGAGTGATTATAATCATAAGAAGAATTGTAAAAATTCTGGAATGGTTAGATTGCTGTATAAGACTGCAACAAGTTATTTAAATAAAGCAGGACAAAGCAGGAGGAAATTTACACTTACTATATCATCTCTATAGAATCTTATTTGTTCTTGCATGTATAACAATCTACTCCAAACTGTTTGATCATAACTATGCTTCTACAAAAAGTATTGGAAAAGATTACAGATCTTGATTGTTAATCTGTTAAAGGTACATTAAAATTTTTGATATTGATAGCACTTTTCATTTTATGATCCTTTTTTGTTTTTGTCGAAACCAAAAAGACTTTTTTTTACAACAGAAGACATCGCGCTAATAGTTGGCAAACACAGAAATAAACATTAAAATTTAAAAACTAAACATATAAAATAATTTAAAAAATTTTCAATAAAAACTATGCATTATTATAAAGCAGAGAAAAACCTATGCTTAGAAAATGCACAAGTTAACATATGCATACATGTACAAAATTACCTACTTTATTTGGTTAATGTGCTTAATAATACTTAATTTTTGCAACATTATCTCACGACACACCTAGTATTTATCAACAAAATAAGAATTGATAATTATTTTGAAGTTTTTATATAAAAATAATCAGTATGAAGTCAGCAATTGTATAAGTATGAGTGTTATATAATAACAATTTAAAATTTACTGTAAAGGCGGGTTCTTTAATCTAAAATTAGAATTGTATACAACTTTGAAGTACAGCACTTCTAGCAATTTAGCATGATCCACTGTTGCCAGTTACAAGGTTTAGTTATTTTGAAAATTTATATATAAAGTATTCAGAAAAAATTTAATATTTGGTGCATTTTATTTTATATATTTATTATTATTATTATTATTATTTTGCTGATTTTTAATTTTTTATTTAGGCTGCATATAAGTCTGAGGAAGGAAAATGTAAATTTTTCAGTGATGAAGTAAATAGGATGCTATTAAGGTAACCTTTATAAATTATTTGTGATATATTTTTGAAAGGTTCGGAAGTGAAATAAGAAATGCATATCTTGAGAGTTTTGTTGATTGATTCAGGATAAATAAACTATAATGAATATATTAAAACTATTAGATATTTCATTTTTATGTGCATATTTCTCTTGTTTGTGATGTTTTCTTACTTTTGTAAATATTGCTTTTGTTTAATTTCAATGATTTAGAAATATTTTTTGTTCTATACTTTAATCAAGTGTTGTTTTAACAAAATTTATTATTTTAAGGAATGCATTATTATAAATATGGAACTAAATCATTGTTAACATCTGGAAAAATTGATGTGCTTGCATATTTTTAGAGTATTAAGAATAAGTATTTATAAGCTTAAGAGGTATTTATTAATTCTTTGTTAACTTGAATCAGGTGGTGGCAGAGGCTTGACAATGGGAGGAGCAAATTGATTTTCTCTAATTTAGCTTCAGAATAACTTATCTTGGTTTTCTTTTTTATTCAGATACAAATTGTAATTTAACTCGTAAAAATAAAACAATAAAAACAAAACTTCCAAGTTTCTTTAGTTAAACTATCATCAAAAGTTTGTCAATATTTAAGTTTGTTATTTAAGACACTTTTATATTTATGAAAATGATTTGTTGTCTTTATTAGGAGGTATTTGATTATATCATTTGCTCAATTATTATATTTATGTGCTTCACATCTTCTTTCAAAGAAAATTATTTTGGTCTCTTTTCTTGAGTTATTTATTCACTTAATAATTTGAATTTATTTATCATTTTATGAATTGAGCTCTGAAATATTTGTATGTAGTCACTGATACTGAATACTATTGAAAAATGCCTTTAATAACTGGGCATATGTTTTAATATCTAAGTTCAGCAACGAATGTTCATGGTATAAATATGAATTACAAGTTAAGTTTTAAAAACCAATGCTTTACTTAAAAATATTGTTTTATAATTTACCATTGTGAATAGAGAATTTCAACATTCCAAAGAATGAGTTTTGTTTTATTTTATAGTGTTGAATTAAAAGCCCAGGAGCTGACTAGTGCTCAAAGATCAACTATTTATGCTCATTTAGCTTCACATCTTCCATGTACAAAAGAAACTTTGCAAAAGAGAGCGAAAAAACTTCGTTTGGATCAAGAAGATGGAAAGTTGAGAGAGCCAATGCAGCGTCTTAAAGATGGTACATATGAATTACATGATTTTATATCAATAGAAACAGAATTTCTTGGTGATGAATAACTTTTAATCAGATATTCAGAATTATGTGAATTTCTTAATTTGAATTTTAATTGAAATTCTAAGTTTGCAAAACATTAATTAAAGTTAAAAAATTAATAAATAAGACCTTTATTGTTCCTAATATTAACACTATGCACTGAAAAACTTTTTTTCCGAGTAAGTATTTTGATCCAATTAATAAGCACAGGAATATTACTGTAAAGTAGTTTGAATGCACCTGAGCAATATTATAATTTTTGAACTGATCTCTGTGTTTAAAACAATGAGATCCAGATGAAGCATTTTTCATCCATCAGATAAATTTAGTGAATTGTTTATTCTGATTGAAACATTATTAGTATGGAAAGTAGTTTGACCGGTTATCAGTTTTTTAAAAAAAAAAAATCGCTAAGATATTATGAAATTGAAGCTGGTAAGCACTTCAAGAATATGCAGTTTTTATTGAGAGTATTATTTTAATTCTGTCATTTTTACCATTATAATTAGTTCTTAGACTACTGCCATGGTTTGGAAATGTAAAATCACCAGGAGTTATTTTATTTATTTTGCTGTTATACTAATAATGTAGGAATAATAATATCATTTAAATTTTTATTCTTTGCATATTTCTCTGTTCATATTATGTATGCACACAAGCAGCCGTTTTTGGCTATATTCTATTATTCCCATTGAAAATATTTTTTTAATTAAGAATTTAATTTCTTTGTTGCATATTATGTTTGAAATTAGTTTTCAAATTTCACATTAATTTATCTTTTAATTACAATTAATTTTAAAATTGGATTTGAGGGCTGTGTTCCTAAATTTAAATAATCAATGTTTTTGTATTTTAGTCTGAATTATTTTAAAGTGTTCTATGTGAATTGCACATAAACTGAATTAAATGATAAACTAATACTATAAAAAGTTATAGTTTTAAATAAAATTTTATTAATAATTAGCATTCCTGGACCCGGTATTGCTCGATTAATAGAATTGGCAGGGGATAACAGAGCTTGTTGCACCTAGTTACAAAAATCCCCTAAAATAATTACTTATTACCTATAATTTTTTCTGATTTTAGGTGGGTTCCGGGGGCCCTGGACTCCTTGTATATATATTTATATGCCCTTTCCCTTAACGATCCTTTTAAAATACTGATTTTCTTTGCAAACGCAGGCCATCCACACTTTATTGTTATATCTATTTTTAAGCAAGAACTTCCTTGTATACAACATTTTTTTTTTTTTTTTTTTTGTGCTAAAATTATAAAGCCGCTTGATGAACTGACTCTGGAGCAAGCTACATAATATTGGCGTGTGAAAAACAGTCTCCTCTTAAATCGATCCCTACAACTTTTAATGTCTGTCCTTGTGACTTATTTATTGTTATTGCAAAGCAAACTTTTACAGGAAACTGCACTCTTCTAAATTCAAAAGACGAATTAGTTGAATGCGGGGTATTAAAACCTACTCTCCTCGAGCATATCCAGTAATGATTGTGGCTTCGATTACATACTTATTTAATCTAGTCACTTGTCGTCTGGTGCCATTGCATAACTTTGGTGGACAAAGGTTTCATAGTAGCATTTCTGGTGTCCCAACTTTCAGGTGAAGTATGTGAGGTGGAAAACCTGGAATGAATTCATAAGACGTGTAATTTTTGCTGGATTGTTTGCTAAATTATATATTGAAAAGTTTAGTCTCATTTTTATTTATCAATGGATTAGATTTGTAATGTTGAAGAGGTAAAGTCAATAAATGACAAAAAAAATGTAATTGTAATTAACAATTTTTTTTATCAGATTTATACAATTCTTCACGCGATTTTGAAAAATTTATCCAATTTTATGTAAAATTTTTTTATTAAGTTATCTTGAAAAGTTTCGGTGTAATTAAATATTAAAGCGAAATTTCGCCTCAAAATTCGCCGAAAATTCAGTTTTAGAAATTCGTTTTTTTTTAAATTGTGTTGCAGTATACTACATCGTATTATCTTTCAGGAAACATATTTTCTGTATTTTTCCAGCTAAGCGTCTATTTTACATGACAGTTCAAGAAATAGACCCGTCAAAAAGGATTTAAAAAATCGATATTTAATTTTTGCGTTAGTATTTCGTAAAATAAATTATACCTCCGCGGTCTACGATAGAAAGTCCATCCGATTCCGCTGCGATATTGAGTATAAGTTGAACGGACGCGTAACGATGGCAATTTTAAAAACGCTGTTTTACGGAACGAAATTGAACGCATCAGCGATCGCTGTTCCGAAAGGCCGTGTTTCACTCGGAAAGTGGCATTACAGGTTTTAATTGTACAGAAATTAAGGGATTTTAATTAATTTCTCCCGAACTAATTGATATTTTGAAAAATCCTTTCTTAGTGGATACTTTCGTAATTATGAAGCGGATGATTACATTTGGAATTAATTGTGTAGAGATGTTTATTTAATGCTAACTTCAATAAACTTAATTAGAATCTGAGGACTATGTTATAAAATATTGTGCACACAACATAATCATATTCCCCTTTGTTGATTTTCTAATATGTGAATGGAAAGATGTGTTAGAGCTCAAGCATAGAAAGTGTTTATATAATTGAAGTTTATTTTTTTTTTATTGGAACACTGAGACAATTCTTGCTGAATTTTTCCACTGTACCTATTTTTTTTTGTTTAATTTAGATTGCAAAATTCGACTACTTATAGGTCTCGTTTGACAGTTTGGGTAAATACTTGTAAGTTAAAGATGCTTTTATTATCATCACCACTATATTTGCTGTCAAATAGTATTAGATCATCAAATTCTTCCATTGGGTCTTAATTGTTTTACTATTTTTATACTGTATCTCAAAGCACTTTGTTGTAGCTTATTTTTGTAATTGGGAGTATTTCTTTACTTTCTTTTTAATTAATTGAAATCCTGTATAAGTATTCAACAGTGCATCTGATTTTCAGCTGATTGTTTGATTTAAATTCGATCATTCCGTATATTAAATGAAAATAAGTTGTTTTAATGTAAATTTATGTTTAGCAAGAGTTTGATGTATTGAGCATCTAAGTATTTTAAATCAATTTTACTGTTTTGATAATGATTGTTCAGATATGCTTAGTATTTATTATTTTGTTAGGGATTGCAGCTGTAATGCCTGAGATGTTGGAGAAATATGCAGCTTTAGAGCAAGCATGCAATGCAAGGTAAGTTTGATTTGCTTTATATGTAGTATTAGTTTAGATTTTTCTGTTTTATTTAAAATACTTTTATGTTGTATTAAATAATCATGCACACCTAAATGAACAATGCTTTATTGTGTCTAGCTCTTTCTTTTAATTTATGGAAACATAACGTTAATTAAATCTAGAAGTTTTACACGATAACTTGCATTTGAATGTTTATTTGTAAATCATTCTTTTGACATGCTTATAAACAGTGACCCAAATTATGCAGATGTGTAGGCATCTCTTCTTCCGTAACTAGAAGTTAAATCACAGCAGAATTTTATATTTATTCTCTCTTGATAAGAAGCTTTAATTTCAAAAGAAAAAAAAATTCTTATTTTGGCTGTAACTGGAAAATATCGTTATTGTGCAGACAAGTTGTTTACTTTTGAAAAAATAAGCCGGGAACAACCTTTCTCTTAACAGAAAATATACATTTATTAAATGGAAATAATGTTGCAACTGAGAATTAATGGGCTAAGGGGAAATTCTTTTGCAACATGAGGAAAGAAAATAATAAGCCACAATTTCGACCACAATAATTTTAAGTGCAATCCTAGAGATATCACTGTATATATGATTCAATTTATTCCCCATTACTTTGCTATAATGCATGACAGGCTGAACAACAGCCTACAATACATGTGTATGAATATTTCAATATACTCACAAATTCTGCTTTTCAAGATAGCTAAGTTTGCAGTATGACTTTGGTAAAACCATTTTTATAAGTAAATTTTTAGAGAATAGGCTCAAAGGGGACCAACCTGAGTTCAGATCAAGTGAACAAACTTTAGCTTGATCTATTTAGAACCTTATCATCTGAAACGCTGTATTACGCAAGTTTTGAGCAAGTTAAATCCGTGAATGTGGTTCTCATCTTGCATTAAGAATGTGGAGTTCAGAGAATTGTATAATTGTGGGGGTAGAAGCATAGCACTTCCTTGATGCTTATCTGACACCATTTACAGAACTTGTCAGAGATCACATACACACAAAAAAAAATGATTTTTTGATAACTACAGCTGCATTATAAATAATGATATGATGCTATTGCAAACCGTAACTTTGATTAATTCATAATTTGTTGATAAAGGGGATTTTCAGTTGTCCAGATTCAGTAGTTGCTGCTTATCATGCCAATGCCATTAGGATAAGAACGAATCTTATTGTCTCACAAAATCGATCATAACAAAAAATTATCTATCATTCATTCAATGAACAATAAAGCTAGCAATATTTTATTATTAGACACCAATTAAGGAGCATAGAACATTTTATTTGAGTAATATTTTAAAATAGTATGCACTCACAGATTTGCCATGTCATTTGAAAAACCTGGAAAACACAGGGAATTTTAGAACTGACTGGAAAAAACCGGGATAATGCAAATAAATTTGGAAATTTTCCTAAAAACCGGGGGTAAAATGAAATTTTGCTTCTCTGTTATTTTTACCCATTTAAAACATACCGAACTCTCGCGAGTGGAAAAGAAAATCGTAATCGTAGTTTCTAAAAACGGAACAAAGCATTCGCGATTATGTAATGCAGAAACTCGAACCTTCTCTCTCTCCTCCCCCTCCATTATAGATCATTCTGTTTTCGATTTACGAGACAGTTCTATTTTCATGAGGTTCCCGAATTGAAGATGATGAAAAAGCGCAAGACTTCGTAACTGCGTGAAAGAATAGGATACATTTCTCTGGTGGGAATATTCAATTTGCGGAAGAAGCGCGGTTCTACACTCACTTCCAAAAGTTAAGCATGGAGAGGAAAATGCTAATTTCCAGAAGCCAATCAGAATTGAAGAGGATGCAATTCATTACGGAGGTAGATGGAAGTATGCAAATCTGGTAACAGCCAATCGCGCTTTCATGTGAAGAAATATGCAAAGAAGGGCAGCCTTATAAGAAGACAGCTTTATGAAGAGTTACAGAAGTTGATTGTAAGTGCTGATAGAAGGTGTTTAATACTTTCGTACAATTTTTTTAAGACGTACATGTTTCTATGACTTCATCTAGCTTCCAGAAGACGAATGGAAGATTTTGAGCCCTGGCATGCTGTAGGGCTTATTGAAGCAGGGCTGCCGATCAAAGATGTTGCTCTTTTCTTCAGCGTTCATCATTCTGCAATTTCACGTTTATGGACACAATTCCAAACCACACAGACAGTTGTCCGAAGGCCCGTAGCCGGTCACCCAAGAGTTACAACACCGCGCAAGATGGATATATTGCTATTTTAGCCAAGTTGAATTTCAGAGCGACCTCCACACATCTGACATCTATGGTTACAGCGTCCATTGGTAATGCGATATCTGAAGCTACTGTACGCACAAGATTACATATGAGTGGACTATACTTCCGAGTACCTCGAGTTTGTGTTCCTCTATCCGTCAAATCAAGAGGGGTACGATTAAAGTGGTACCTGGAACATGTCAATTGGACTGTGTATGACTGGGGCAATGTAATGTTTACTGATGAGTCAAGATTTGCTCTGCAGCCAGATGACAAGCGTGTGAGGATATGGCGTGAACAAGTAACACGCAATCAGTCCCAAAACATCACCAAACATCACTCATTCCGAGGCGGAAGCATTATGGTGTGCGCATGGTTTTCATTAGGATACTGCTCCGACCTGCAAATCCTAAAACGTTGTCCCGTGACGGCTGCCTGGTATCGAGATGAAGTCCTACAACCTATTGTGAGATTGTACGCTGTTTAGTGAAGGGACTGCGCGTATGACGTGGCTAGCATATTCGCCCGACCTTAATCCCATCGAAAATCTTTGGGATGCCTTTCCTCCGTGCTGTATATTCGCTTTTCCCATATCCAGCCAATATTATTGAGCTGGAAACTGCTCTACAAGAAGAATGAAGATTGATTAATTCTGCGGTGGTTACCCACCTAATTGAAAGCATTTTACTAGGTGTAAACTTTGTGTACAGATGGGGGGGGGCACATATCTTTTAACGTCCGGTTTTTCATTTTATGCTGTTTATTTTCACTTTATATATATTTCTGTTTAAATCTCCAGCATATCCTTATAAAAATATAATATTGTTTTCATTCCTGTATATAATTATTGATTTTGTTTTATGCATAAATATATATGCTACTTTCCTGCTGAATTTTGTATCAATCAAAACAGTGTTTGATTTTTTTGCATTTTACATCTTCTTGCTTAACTTTCGGAAATGAGTGTATTGATTCTACTGTACTTGAGTTTATTGATTGTTTTGCTTATTATTTGAGAAAGTGTCAACTTTTTTAAAAGTAGATTAGAGAATTTTTTAAATCCGTATTAAATACGAATGGGAAAATTCCATTTATTGTATATTGCTCGCATTGTAAGAAGATAATATGCTTAAACTATATGGGTAAACAGGCAATTACCAGTTATGGCAAGAGAGGATAACTGTGTGCCAGTTCAAAAGACTTTTCATTGATGCTGGACTCACAAAGTGAAGGCACGGGGTTGAAAATTCAAATCTTGATGAGGTTTAATATAAAGGTAGTATATATTCAGATTGTTCACTCACGAAAACATTAAAACTTAATGGCCAGTCAATTTTGAGAAAATGGCCCTCAATCTTTCTGCATAGCTTATGTACTAATAATTTGTCGTTGTTACCGAAGCGTGAATATTATAGTTGTTAAGGCACTGTACTAGCAAACAGGAGACCTGAGTTCGAACCTGAGCTAGCATTTTTTGCTTTTTATTCATTTGTTTTTTCTAATTTATCTCAATTTATTTTAACAATTTACAAACAGATTCGATTAATATGTCTTTCTTTTTTTATGCAAAAATAAATCTTTAGTCTCCTGATACGTGAATTGCAATTTAATTTTTAGAAAAGTCATTATTAGCTTGAATACATTTTTTAAGTATTCAGAATTACATTAATTACATTTACACTTTAAAAATAATTTCAGTTAATTTGATACTAAATTTTATTTAGAAAAATAAATGAGTTTTCTCGTAATACTTGAATTGATTAAAAAAATTAAGATATGAATGCGTTTTTTCTTTAAAAAATCTTTTAAATAAAATTACAGTCAGAATAAATTAATATGTATTTCATTTATTAATCATAAATGGTTTTAAACAATAAATCTACCTTAAAAATAAATACTGAATTATAGTTTTGTTTTTAAGCAGGGAACATAATTACATCAATAAAGTAAATGATGATAAATGTTAATCAATTTACTGACATCATAAAAAGTATTTCATTAATTTTTTATTACATACAAGTGACAAAATGATAGTTTTTGTAAAAACATTTTAGACAATATAAATATAATTTGATGTCATGAAAAATTCACGAATAATGATTATCGACAAGAGAAAACCTTAAAAGAATCGATATGAAAATTTTTATTTACTTTCAAAAAGTATTTGTTTTTCTTCAGAAAATCGTGAAACGCACAAAGAATATCGTATATTTTTACCAATTTGGAGCCATCTGAAAAATACATTCCATAACTTAACATCTGCTTTTTTCTTTTAACATTTTGAATGTTTGCGAATATAACTTAATTTATTTCAGATGCCTAATTCCCGATACAAACACAGCTTTATTGAATTATTGTAAACAATTTATCTTTATTTAAAATCCAAAAATTTTAAACTTAATGATGTAAGACAAAAAATAGTTGTTCAGAAATATATTTATAGTTAAAATTACATTTATAATTATCTTAACAATTAAAAATAAATTATAGCTATAATTCAATATCAGTATACATGAACGCAGTTATACTTAAAAAGAATTTATAACTTATATTAAGAAAATACATTAATTTTCTCCATATGAAAATGAATATCATATTAATTGAAACCATTTTTAAATTTAAATTGTAATCCATGTATATAAAGTATAAATGTTTATTTTTCCATAAAAAACGAAAAACATGTTGATTAAAACTGTTTGCAAATTGCTAAATTAATTTTAAATAAATGAAAAAAATTTAAAAGTTCTAGCCTATGTTCGAACTTGGGTCTCTTGTTTGCTATGCCAATGTCTAAACCATTATATTAATCGTGCCACGACAACAACGACAAATTGTTAGTACATAAACTAAGCAGAAAGCTTGAGAGCCATTTTCTCGAAAATGACGGGCTATTACGTTTTAATATTTTCGTCACTGAACAATCTAAATGTCTACCTTTATACTAAACCTCATCAAGATTAGAATTTTCAACCTCATGCCCTCCCCTTTTCAGTGTCGAGAATGAAATACGTCCAATTTCGAACTTTATACTTCAAAAACAATGATTTGAAGCTGAATTTTTATGGGCATTAAAATTTTTGTCTTATACGTTCTTCAATGCATTCAATGACATAGCGGAATTATTTTCATATGTGTTCACTGAAAGTGAGATAGTTTTAAAATGCATGTTATGCTGCAAAAAAGTGTTTTGCATTATTTGTTATTATTATTGCATTATTGAAAAATTTGCTGATATTGATGGCTAATGATGATTGATGGTGATTAATATTATCTATTGATCATTAATGTTATTTATTCATTATCTAGAGCGCATGCATTTTTTTAACGTATTGTGTTATTTGAGAAAATTCATTGTTGTGAATTTTATATTAATGTTGATTTGAAGTGCAAATCAATTTAGTCATTGTAAAGTTAAAGTGAATTACAGCCTACTTGATTATTTTTTATTGAATGAGTTTTCAGTTCTTTTTATGAGCGTGGATATCATTTTCATATATAAAGTTTTAAACATTTTTATTTTATTCAGAATTGTTTTGAAATGCTTTCATCATTATAACTAATAAGTGGAAATTTCTACTGGGGCTTAATACTGACAGATAACACTAAATAAGTGCTTTTTTTTAGTGTACAATTATCTTGATTTCTTAGGGTTAGAGGTATTTAATTGTCAGTTGTTCTTTTGTGGCTCATTTCTAGAAGAAAGTATTTGACTACGATTTTGTGTTTTCTTATGAATAAGCGAATGTAAAATGCCATAAGATCGAATCACTTATCAAATTGCCTCTATTTTATCCAATTTACATTTGTGTATTTTAAAATTAACCATATAAAGCTGTTGTATATTAATTTCAGCATTTATTTTTTTTATTTGAAATAACATAAGAAAATAAAGCGTGGCAATTGAAGGTCGCGATACGAACCCTCGACGCTAGAGCCTGTATCCGAGTAACATAACAACAATACAAAAGTATATTTGAGTACCATAGATGTTATCTAGCTTATGCAGCTAGTGCCACAATGACATAATTTTTTTTCTATAAACAATAAGCTTCTCTCTTTGATTTTCTATCAGTGAACATAAAATTCAATTTTAATTAAAGTGAAAATGATGAAACTTCAATTAATATAAATACCTCTTTACTCAATCCAAGCAGGCCTTTAAATGAAACTAAGAACTGAAAGCAGAGTAGTCCGATATTGAAGTTTTATGTTCCCTATAGAAATTGAAACATATTTTTTTAA
Source organism: Argiope argentata (assembly GCA_026289955.1). NCBI lineage: Eukaryota > Metazoa > Arthropoda > Arachnida > Araneae > Araneidae > Argiope > Argiope argentata. Next base: position 1,157,148 of record JAOUZG010033074.1, read on the forward strand.
ATAATTTATAATATCTCAAAGAATTATTCAGCAAACATTTCACAGATTAAATGAAACATCCAGTTTTTAATTGTATTTTTAGATGTATATAAATTATCTCAGTAATATTTTTTTAGGTTTATAAATATATTTCAAAAAATTTTGGTTCAGCTTCCTTTGGTCTTATAGATTCATATTCTGTAAAATATTCTTAATATTTCAACTTCTAAATATATAAATAAACATTTCTATCTTCTGCGATCAAATCTGGCTGATTTATTCAGTTCTGAATATTGCAAGTTTAGAACAATCATCATTTTCATAATCTAGGTCAATTATTCTAAAGAAACCCTGATTGGCTTCTTTGAGACCTTGATAGTGATCTAAAATCGCCAGTTTTTATCGAATAGTTATATTGAAATTTTCATAGATCGATCAGCTTTGATGATTGATTTAGTGGATCCGAGTGCCACTTTTTTTTATTTTAAGGACTTATTGTCACCAGAATATTTTTTTTAAATATGATTCACAGAGTAGATTATATATGTAAAAATTTTAAAGTCGTAATTCCTCAGCATTTTTTCCCTCGATCTTCTCATCATAGACCATTTGTTAAGAGATATATCTCTCCCAAAAAAATTAAGAAATTAGATGTTGGGCTCCAATTACAGAAAATGTCTTGTAGATGTTAAGCCATATTTTCCTTAAATAAAACTGTTTAATTGAATTAGTAATATATGTATTATAAAATATCATAGAAAACGTTTCATTTCATTTATTTTCAAAAAGTATGTTTCATAACTGTTTCTTTTTATGCAGACACGTGCTGTAAATGACATTTTTATATGTTTAATTTGGAATGATTGTTGATAGTTGATTATGTAAATATTTAAGTCGTAATTCATTAGCATTTTTATACTACTCTCTACAAATTATATATTTCACTTAGCTCATTTGTTATGAGATTTATGTCTATCAAAATAATAATAATAATAACAAATTAGATTTTGGGCTCCGATTACAGAACATGCCTTTTAGATACTAAGCAATATTTGCCTTAAATAAAACTGTTAATTGGATTAGTAATATATGTATAGATAAATATCATAGAAAACGCATAAAAATTATTTATTTTCTAAAAATATATATTATATTTGTTTCATTTTATGCAGATACGTGCCGAAAATGACATTTTTATATGTTGAATTTGGAATGATAGTTGATTTATTTTATCTCATTTGAGAACATGATATTATTTTGGTTAGAAATTTTTGATGTCTCCTAAACATACGGGTAAAATATATTTTTATATGCTTTTACAAATTTTACGTTGTTAATTATTACGTATGCTTGTTTGAAAGAAGATGCGTTTTCAAATAGCTGACCTACTTTTACCAGTATAGCTTTAATATTACGTTACTTCGTTGAAAGAAGATGCGTTTTTATTTCGCATGATTTATTAAAATGCGGAGATAAATTACAATCACGAAGGCGAATTCTTTGATTTGCACAAAATTTCTTCTTCACATAAGTAAAAGTAACAATTCAAAACATGTCTTATTGTTTTAAAAATTAAAAAAGAGTGCAAAAATATTTTACTACTACTGATTATCAATTGCTTTTTGTTCGTCGTTTCTTTGAAATGACGTCATTTTCAAAGTTCGTTTAAGATTTCTTGCTTTTAAATAATTAATCTCGCTCTCAAAAGATAATCGTTTGGTGCTTTTTCAGAAATTCTTTTTCAGTTTTAACTGTCGCTTTTTTGTAATATATTTTTATTTATTTTAATTCTTTAACTGAATTAATAATTTTGATATTGCAAACGATCGAGAAAAATTTTCTCTTGCATTTATTGTTTAAAAAATACCACATTTCCTATTTATTTCATTTCATATAATCACGTGATGAAAATTATATTTTTCTGTTTTATTTGTGGTAGCAATTAACTTTTTTAAAATCAAAACTTCTGAAAATGTGATGGCAACATTTTAATAAAAAGCTGATTTTTTTTGAAGATAAAATTTTATTTTTATTATATGCGAAATAAATAGTTAAAAAATGCGATTAAATTAAATGTTTAAAAATTTATTAAAAATAGTTCTAATTTAAAAATCAAAATATTAGTATCATTGAAAAGCTAATTTTTTGAGCTTTAACTTGATGCAAAAATCAATTTCGTGTTGCAATATTTTCGGAAGTTATAGTGAAAAAACTTTAAAATTTTGCTTATTTTTTAATTAAAATTTTAATTAAAAATTCAAAAAAGGGCTCCGAGGTGCACATTCCCGGCACCCAAGGTATATATATACCAAATTTGGTTGCTGTAGGTCGAACGGTCTGGCCTGTACAGCGCCAACAGACACACAGGCATTGTTCTTTATTATAAGTAAAGATTAGTTACTTTTTTGAAAAGAAATTCCTTTCAGACTTTTTTTTCCCTCGACTGATATCATGTTCCTTAAGTTCACTCATGTATTGTTATATGTGCCACTCTGATTTTCAGTTTGCCCGAGTAAATATCTAATAAAACACAGTTATCAAATTTATGTATCTTTTAAAGTTCAATTTAATTGGCATATATTGAAATGTTCGTGTGTAAATAAGATTGTTGTTGTTTTATATAGTTAAATACTTTTAAATAGTGTTCATTAAACAAAAAAAATTTGCCTTTTGTTTTAGTTTTGTATCCAGAATATGATTTGTAGTAATTTTAACAATTACAAACATTTTGATAATGAGATGATCAGAGATTTGGCATTTAATATGAATGGATTATAAATTTTCTGTCATCTCTCACTTTCAAGTACTATTATTGCTTTATTTTTTTCTGAGATCTGGTTGGTCATGGAACTTTTATCGCAAATTAAGGAATTATATATCTTGAAAGAAATTGTAGCATACTTTTATAAATATTGTCAGTTTTAGTAATGTAAGTCTGGAAAGGAAAATGCAATTGAAAGTATTTTTAATAGAGACAATTATTAAATTTTGATTTTTTATGAACTTATGAATTTTGAGTTTTTATGAACTTAATGAAACTTAATTGGCAATTTTTTTCATGTAGGGAAGAAGGGAAAAAAAATGGAGTAATCACTGGGACCGATGGTGAAGAAAGTGGTGAGGAAGAAGGCGACAAAAAGGTGTCTCGCATACCAAAGAAGCGCTTTGAATGGAATGATACAATAAGGTAACTCTACTACTGATTAAAAAAAAAATGTGTGTGTTGGGTGTTTTGCTTTGTACTAGATAACCCATTTGACTAAGATATACCAATTTTCGAAGGTACACTTTGGAAGGTGTAAGCGTGTGCTCCTCATAACAAATTTGGATATCTGGATTAGAAAATAATTAAAATTTTTGAGATGTATTTCCAAGATAACTACAGAATTAATATAAACCTTGTCTAAGATTTTATTTTGCAACATTATAGAACTATGCTATCCAGAATACTGCTGCCTTTTGTAACCAGCCAGTTCACCAGTATTACTGCTCATTACAATTTTCAATTAAATAATTTAAATAACTTGTTTCTTCATAGATTCGCTAGCAAAATATTTTTAAGCTTCAGATTTTGATGGATGCTCTTTCAGCGGACACTTCAGCTGCATTCAACTGATTGAACAGACTTCATTAACTGTTAACTGACTGAAACTTCAATTTGTTTTTGTGCGTGCGCGCTCTCTTGTGTTTAATTTATATTTTGTTCTAAGTATTTGAAACAGGGGATAACAGCCATTGTTGCTACAAATCTCAATACCTAACTTCTTTCAAATTCAAATTCAATGTGCTCTTGCAGGTTAAATTTTATTTTTATTTTGTAGAAAATAAATATTTGAAAAAAATTGTTAAAATGTTTATTCGAAAATTAATTCAAAATAATATTAATTGTAAATTAAAAACATTGGTATCATTTAAAAGTTATATAATCTTTATCTTGATGTAAAACTCTTATTCATGCGTTAATAATGCTAAGTTATAGCGAAACAAAAGCCAACATTTCGCTTAAGTTTTGATTAATTAAAATTATAAATAAAAATTCGAAAAATAGTTTCGAGGTACACATTCCCGTCCTTCTAAAGTATACACTTGGCAAATTTGATATATTTAGGTTGAACGGTCTAGCCTGTAGAGCGCCAACACACGCCGCGTGCATGCGCGCGCACGCACACACTCAGCTTTATTATAAATTCGATTGGCGTTTGAATAACAGCAATAACAATTAAATTCTCATTTGGATATTTCTTGCATTCTGACAATTTAAAAAATATATTGCTTAATTTTTGACAATACGTGGATTTTGAAACAGTTTTCGTTGTTTCAACTGATATTTAAGCGCTCGATTTTATTCCATAGTAGAAGGTTAAAGAAAGATTATGTTTATTATTGGCAAAGTTTACATTAGGAATCGAAAAGTGAGATCGCATTTCTGCCAAAGATGAATTGTTATTCGTAAATGCTTTGACATTTAAGTTTGTAATCGCACTGTCATAGGACTGTATTCCCTTGGAATAGTTCGTGCACACAATAGCCTGAATATATGCTGAATTATTAAAATGATAAAGATTTAAAATTTGTCACAATTTTGGCTTTAAGTTACTTTTAAAAAGAATCACGGTAATTAATGCAACATTGGACATCATTTCTTTGATTTTCATCATTTTTATGACTTATTTTCTAATAAATGTTATAATTCGATTAAACTTATGTCATTTTTTAACTTATTAACTAATTAAATAATAATTAGTTAATATTATTAATTTAGTTGCTATCTTTTCATATATACTTTGGTGGCATATAATAGGGTAGTAACTATTATTCATTATTCAAATTATTTAACTATTAATTCTTGTTTAAGTTAGTAATATGCCAACATCTAATATGGAAAAAAGAAATTTACACAGTTCTTACCAAACTTTCAATGAAACAAAAACCTGTGTATTTAAATACGGTATCGTACTCAGTAATGATTTCTTATTTTCTAGTCAATTATCAAAAAATATTTTATCAATTTTTTTTCTTGAACTAGATAATTTATTTTAAAATAATATCTATCTGAAAAGTATATTTAATATTCTATTACTAGAAAAATTTAAAATATCGATATAATGGGCAAATGAGATTAACAATATTATAAATTGTGTTTGTACAAATTAGATAAATAGATTGTCATCAAAAACACAACAAAACACAATGAAAACACAAACAAGCACACAATGAAAACACGATCAAGCACTATTCATAACATTAAATACTATGATGATATATTGTAAAACATCGTCTTGGATGAGTAAGGAAAATACTAGCTGTTGCATAGAAAAACAGCAGGTAAATAAATTTTTGACATCACCATCTAAGGGATTTATTAACATATAGGAGTTTTCATTTTGAGATTATTTGGAAAATAGCATAGGCTTGAGTAATTTGTATAATCTATTAAAGCAGAGCAAGTTTTTTTTTTTTTTTTTTGAAAATATATGTGAAATTAAAATCTTATTTCATTATCTGTGACAGTGGGAAAAAATTTATTGAAGATTTAACCAATTTCTTTTTTGAAATTTTTTTTTCTCTAGGAAGTATTTGTGTGATGTGGTGCGCATTAAACTAAAGTGCTATGAAGTATCTAAAACAAGAATCCAGTCAGCAGAAGAATATTTGAAGCATTTCTTAGAAGCTGAAGTTAAAAATCTGTGGCCTCCTGGATGGATGCAGTCAAGGTAAATGTTTTTGTTTCTTTGCTTTCAAATATTTTGTATGATTTATCCGGACTGCTGATTTTTCATTTTAATTCATATTTCTATAGGATTCTTTTTCGAGAGAGCCGAGCTGCTCACTTCTATATTACGTAAGTAGTATTTATCTTACGTATAATGTAAGTAACATTTAATTGACGTTTTACTCTTTACTTAAAAATTTTCAGTTCATGATTTATTGTTAAAATACTATTTTTTATATATGTTTTTAAGGAATCGTCCAAAGAAGCAAATGCTGGTTAACAAGAAAAATACAAATCCTTTGAATGTGATGATGAATGTGAAACCAGCAGTGTCTTTATTAAACAACACAATGGTATCTCAGGAATCTGAATTTGATCAAATATTCCCCGATAAAAGTGTGCCTTTCATTCCACCTGTTGAAAATGTCCTTGAAAAAGCTGAAAATATGGATCTCCTTACCACTAATCACGGTATATCTGCAGAAGAGAGGGCAGCTGAGTTTGCCAAACTCTTCACACTTCCTATTAAATCATCTACAATGGATGAATCGTCGTTTAATAAAACTGTAGATACTGTTACTACTCCTGCAGGATCGAATAAATTGAATTCTGATCTTCCCCCTCCTAAAACTTCGTCTCCTCTTGTTAATGCAATATCAGATAGTGGAGCACAACCTAAAACTGCCATATCTAAAAGTGATAAGCAGTCTAAATCAAATCAACAGAATAAGCAATCCCATTATAATTCCAAAGTATCTGATTTCAATACATTCACTGAAGGATCTCTAGCATCAGACATGCTTGCACGTATTATTTGCGCAAGTTTAGCAGATTATCCTTATGCTGGTTCACATAATATTGAAAATACAGCTGCAAAGGTGGCAAGCGTTATTTCCCCCAACCCAACTTTAATTAAAGAACCTCGCAATGTAAATTCTAAATTTTCTAATGATATTCTTGCTAGTCCTAAAAAAGCTGATAATGGGAAGCAATACAATACGGATTCTCGAAAGCCTAGTCAAGAAAGTGGACTTCCTTCATTTTCCAAGTCTGGAATAAGTATTGATTCTTTCTTGAGTTCTAAGAATCAAACGATTTCAAGGGCTAATGATATAGTTGTGAAAAGTAAAGGTCTTCCTACTGAAACTTCAAATGCTGTTAATTTGAAATTAAAAGATTCTATTGTTCCTCATTCACGGCAATTTGCTGAGGCATTTGAAAGGACTTCTGACACTCCTCCAGTGAGTAAAAAGCATAGTATTAAAGGGCTTAACATTCATACACAAGTCTCGCCTGTTTCTAGTGTTAGTGCTTCCTCTCGTCTGTTAAATGAGCATATAAGTGATTATCCATCGAGTACATCACCCCGATCCACATTGGAAAGTGCTCAAAAGATTGCATTTGACTTAGCTAAGTACAATTCTGTCTCATCTCAGGGTTCTGCAAATGCACCATATAAAAAACGAACTAAGTATAGCCAAAGTAGCAAAGTCGGCGATCAGTGGAATCATCATTTTTTAGAAACAAGTCTTGGTACATCCCTCCTTGAAGGCATGAAGGGTTTTCCCTTCCCTGTTAGTTCAATGCCTACTCCACCACCGGCGCATTCTTCATCTCCTCATCGTACATCTGCTCATCCACAGCATAACTCTCCACGAGGAACGTCTCATATTTCACCAGGATTAAGAAGTCTTCATGAGTCTAAATCGGACTCCCCTAATCAGAATTCACAAAGTCATTCCACAATAATATCAACATCTGATGTTCAGCGAAGGCAATCCTTGGTAAGATATGTTTTGTTCTTAGTGATTATTCGAAATGATCTTATTGAAATATTAATTTTGTGTTGGTACTTGCAACTAACAGTTATATCTTGTTTTGAAAATGAGTCAACTTTATCAATTGCAGATAGCCAAGTTTTATGGGTTTATGTATACTTTATTGTATTAAAAACTAAGAATAGATTCTAGGAAACTAATATATTAATAAGCATTTATAAAAATAATTAAACAACGTTATTAACAATTTTTCTTGGAAAACGGTCATCAATTAATTTATAATGTAAAAAAAAAAATTCTGTTAGTTTACGTTTTGGAGACAAGGAATTTCTTTTTTTTATAGATATTTAATGCCTTAGAAGTAGTTAAGTGTTTTGACTTTTTTAATACAAACATTTTGAAAATAACATATATTACCAGAATAATAATAATGGCACAACATCCTCGAAGAAACTTTAATGTTATTGCAAATCTTATTAAAATTCTTAACTGCCTGGCCTGCTTTGGAATGCAAGCTATGTGCTTATTTGAATGCTCAATTGTTTAAAAGTATTAATATAGCAATTTATTTCAGCACTTCCTGACAATATTTCTTTATGCAGAATAGTTACTGTTATCTCTGTCAATAAGTTTCTTATGGTGAAGGAGTTGCTCAATAAATTTATGGAAAGATTTGTATTCTGAACGAGTTTAACTGTAGAGCCTGTTTTTTTAAGGTCCTAGAAGTTTCCCTTTATAAAGTCGAGAAATGATGCACATGCATGTCGAATGCAATACATATGGTGACATAGTAAATTCTGATTAATATCATTATAAAGCATATTAGATTTCATTTTTATTAGAACTGCATTAATTTTAATGAGCACATTTAACTTGTTTAATCTTATAAATGTGAGTTATTAACATTATACACTGATGTGACAAAAGTCATGGGATAGCAATATGCAAATATACAGATGGCAGTAGTATCGCAGCGTAGTTCGTTTTCCAGAGCTTTCATTTGTGTTCAAGTTATTCATGTGAACAGGTTTTTCGTGATTTATGGTGGCACGACGAAAATTAACAGACTTTGAACGTGGAATGTTAGTTGGAGCTAGACGCATGGGCCATTCCATTGCGGATATCGTTAGTGAATTCAGCATTCCGAGATCCACAGTATCAAGAGTGTGAAGAGAGTATGAAAGTTCAGGCATCCCATCCCATCATGGACAGCGCAGTGGGCGACCACCTGCACTTAACGAACGAGACCGCCGACGTCTGTGTAGAATGGTTAATGTTAAAAGACACGCAACACTTCGTCAAATAACTGCAGGAATCAATGTGGGACGTACGAGGGACGTGTCCGATAGGACTGTGCGGCGAAATTTGTCTTCCTTGGGCTATGACAGCAGAAGACCGACTCGAGTGCCTTTACTGACAGCACGACATCGCCTGCAGCAACTCTCCAGGGCTCGTGAGCATATCGACTAGTCCCTAGACCAGTGAAAACCGTGGCGTGGTCAGATGAGTGACGATTTCAGTTGTTACGAGCTGATGGTAGAGTTCGAGTGTGGCGCAGACCCCACGAAGTCATGGACCCAAACTGTCAGCAAGGCACTTTTCAAGCTGGTGGTGGCTGCATAATGGTGTGGGCTGTTTTTACATGGCATGGACTCGGTCCTCTGGTGCAACTGAACCGATCATTGACTGGAAATGGTTATGTTCAGCTGCTTGCAGATCACTTGCAGCCATTCATGGACTTCACGTACCCACACAACGATGGGATTTTTATGGATGACAATGCGCCATGTCACAGGGCCAGAACTGTTCACGATTGGTTTGAAGAACATTCCGGACAATTCCAGCGCATGATCTGGCCACCTAGATCGCCCGATATGAATCCCATCGAGCATTTATAGGACATCATCGAATAGACCGTTCGTGCCCAAACTCCTGCACCATCCACACTTTCACAGTTATGGACGTCTATACAGACAGCATGGCTCAATATTTCTGCAGAGGACTTCCAACGACTTGTGGACTCCATGACACGTCGAGTTGTTGCACTTCGCCGGGCAGAAGGAGGACCGACACGATATTAACAGCCATCCTATGACTTTTGTCACTTCAGTGTATATATTAAGTTTTTACCATATATTATAATTAAGTTTTGAGTTTCTGCCCTTGCATTCATTTATACTTATAGTCATTTATCTGACTAGTGGCTTCTTTTCTTTGTTACTTGTTCTTAATTGCTATTTAAATTTGCATTTGTTTTTGTTTTTAGTAAACTATATTTTGAAATACTGTTCATTCCTTTGAGCTTTAGAATGCAAGTAATTGTTTTAAGCACACATTTGTACCAGGGTTGATTTGCTCCGACTTTATTATTCCTTTTTTTATTATTAAACATTTTTAATTATTAAATAAACAATAAGTATTATCCTAATATTTATTGGTTATGCTTAAAATGAATGGTGTGTGTGTGTGTTTTAATATTTCATATTAATTAACTAATGAAATCTTATCTTTTTTCTGCCCGTGCTGGTGTGTATGCAATATATAAACAGCTACTGTCTTCTTATTTCTTCTTATTGTTTTTTTATAGATTCAAGGACCTTGGAAGTCAAGTCCTTCTCAAAGTCCATCTACCTCCCTTAGCCATTATATGGCTAGCACATCCCCACCTATTTCTAACCAATCTAAAACTACCTCGCCTAATCATCATAGCTCAAATTCTGTTGTTAACATATCCCCTGCTCCAGCTCACTCCATGTCACAAATAGAAAAAGTTACATCTGCTTATAGTCGTAGTCATAGTCCTTTACCTCTTCGTGCAAGTCCATCCCATTTGTCACTGAGTCATTCAACAAAAACATCATCAAATACATATTCTCCTCATTTGGGGCAAACTCCATATACGACACACCAGTCCAGTCATACTGTGTCACCAACTCTTCATCAACAAACTGTTGTGCGTAGTAATGCTTTTGATTCTTCAAATCCCATAACTACATCTAGTTCTCCAACAGGCACCTTTACTATAAATCAAGGTGAGTTATTAATATGCTTGCTAGTCTCCTGCCTTATCTGCTAGGATTTCAAGATTGAAAGAATAGTTGTTAGTGATTTATATTCAGTTATTTCGATTTATTGTCTTTTACACTTTTGTTTTTCCATTATTAAGAACCATTTAATATTACATTCTAGTGAAATGTTGAAGTTTAATAGATTTTTTTTCTTTGTATAATGCAGTGTAAAAGTTATGCGCAGTATGTTATTGGAATTGATGCTGTATGGCATACTTATAAACAATTTACACTGCTGAGTCATCATAGTATGTCAGATTCTTTCTACAGCATTATTATCTGTTGAGATTTTTGTACGAAATATTTATGAAATAGAAAGGTGCTGTAAGCAGACTTTGTTTTTATGTGTATTTTTTCATGCTCACCTTTTTTATTTTGAAAAAAGTTAACGTTTCATTGCATTATCAGGTAATTTATACAGGGCGATAAAGTGTCTGAGTTTCGGAGTCATACGATGCACCTAATCGAATCGAAATAATTGGCTATGATAAAATTTCTTTCCATACACGATAGATGCATTGCACTTACGTAAGTTTCTGGGGTGTTTTTGTACTAAGTGCGAGTTCTCATTACATCATTCTCCGACAAGATCCAGTAATCATAATTAATGATGTCAGAGTTGACAACGGCAGATTCAAACTTTAGATCCGAAATGCATGAAGTAGGATCTAAATTCACGTTGTTAAAAACATCTCAAAGTCTACACTAATCACATCATATGTTTTGCAACAATAATAAAAATATTACATATAGAAATTCAATTCATAGACCCCCTTTTAAAAAATGAGCGAGTAAGTAAAAATTTAAAAAGTAAATATTTTTTTAATTAAAAGAACATCACCAATCGAAGTATCGATATTCGTATGTGGAAGGGATTTTTTTTTTAATAAATGTGTATGAATTGTGCATGCCGAATCTAAATGTTTAGCCTTCTGAGAACAGCTGTGATGCTATTGCTTCACAATTGATTAAGATCATGCTCAGCTGTGTGGTCATTGGCTATGAATATTGAATAGTGAATTCAATTAAGGGAATCTTGCGTATCGGCAAGGATATCTACTGTGTCTGACAAGCATTTGTGATCCCCATTTTGTGTGTGTGTATGTGTGATCCCGAGTCTTTTTAAAGTGATCTGTCCCTTTTATAAATTTATAAACTTAATGCTAAGACACTGCCTTCAGGAATGTATTGTTTGCATTACTAGTGCAGGTTTTTCTGTAATGTGAGCTTTATTAAGCCCAAAATGTCGAAAAAATCTAAGTACTCTTAAAAAAGAGTTCTATATTAAATTAAATAAATAATAGCCTTTAAAAATAATATAAAGGAAAACTTAAATAGAAGAGAAATTAAAAGTATTATTGAGAAATCCGTTCTAAATTTCATATTCAATAGATTTTAGATTTCTTAGGGTAATCAATTGGAAGCTGCTGTTTTTCTATTAAAAATGTTTCTTTTCAGAATAAAATGTACATTGTTATAAATATGCTTTGGTCATGTTTATTTTGAGTGTAATGCCAGTATTTGCTTTAGTGATAAATTAAATTGTATGACTTTTTCAAGTTGGTTGTTTTATATGGAAATCATAACATTTTCTTCTGATTTTTTGGTAAACATTCTTTCATATTTGACCATATTTTGAATGTTATTACCATCTCAGGATTATCTTTTGAAGTGTTCATGTTTTGACTTCTGTATTTTTCATGTCAACAATGGATGCAAAACTTTCTAGATATTAGTATTTTCCCCGTAAACTGACATTTAGTTCGTTATAAATTTATTAAATGCAATGCTTATTATGTTTGTAATGAACGATGTAATGTTGTTTTTGTAAATGTGGGCGGTTCTTTTGCTCTATCTTTGCGTGTTTAAATTCTTAGTGTCTTTTTTAAATATTATATTTTATATATTCTACAAAACTTATAGCCTCATACCTTTTGTATGTGAGGTTCTTTAATTGTCACGGCTGTTTATTAGTATTTTGCGAGTCTGTATTCTGTCAGTTAATTTAGCGAGGAGGCTGTCCGATCAGGTGACAGGAAATAGCGAGGTAATTACAACTTTTTATTTAAAAAAATAATTATTATCGTAGTCGATAATTGGCTGCCGTCATTTTTGCACACGTCTGAGGATAAGATACTGTGGGTAAAAAAAGTATTGTCAATTGCATCTTAATCGGCGTAATTAAAGTAATGTATTCCTAATCGTAAGTTAAAGTGTAAAATAAATATTAGAATGCATTTTGTTAGGATTTTACTTTTAAATTTATTTATTTGCACTACCAGTTTACTTGCTTAGAATAAAACTATGTCAAACGAAGGTTAAAAAAAAGTGTTTGCAAAGTGACTTTAGAAAAGTATATAGTATTTTCCTAAAATCACGTTTATCTGTTAATGAGACGATCTGTTGAACTTCTGGGTCATTTTTATTCAACACTTATTAAAATGTCTACAAAATCGAAAGAGTTGGATGCGAGTATTAAAAAACCTCATTATTAGTCTTAGAAATAATGGCTTAACATGACGCGAAAATAGGAAATCATCTGCAAATTAGCTTATTCACTGTCAAGAAGTGTCGTCAAAAAGTTTCAAGAAGCGGATTCAACAGAGATTAAGGTCAGAACTGGGCATCCTCGAATGTTTTCCTGAAGGGAGAAGCATGGCATTACCAGAGAAGTAAAAAAGAAACAAAAATAAGAGCGCCTCAGGTAGCCCAACAAGTGGCAAATACTTCGCAAAAAATATTTAGCGTCCAGACAATTTGAAATGTTTCACATGAAAGTGACTATTATGGAAGAGCACACACACACACAAACTTTCTTTTCTGGGAAAAGACAAACAAACAAGAAGCTTGAACTTCAAAACTGGAGAAAACTGGACTTCGTGAAGGTTAAATATTGATCGGCCAGACGAATTTTGGAATAAAGTCATATTTTCGGATGAGGGGAAATTCAACATTTTTGGAAGTGATGAAAGACGATATGTATGGAGAAAGCAGAATTCTCAATTTGAAACACGAAATGTAACAGCTACTGTGAAACATGGAGGGGAGAGCGCCTTGTTATGGGGCTGTAGGCAGCGAATGGAGTCGGTAACTTGCGTCTTACTGTAGGCAAAATGACAGCATTTACATGCATCGAAATGTTGCGCTATAATTTAAAGGCGAGTGCTCAGAAACTTGGGTTGGAAACGTCGCTTGTGTTTCAACAAGACAACGAACCCAAGCATACAGGGTATTACGACTTACGAATTGTGGGTGAATATTGATGTAAAATGCCAATAGATGGCGCTTCAAGGAGTGTAAATAGTAGAGTTTTTTTGTAAATAAATGGATGTGTGTGCTGTGAAACTGGCGGTCTCGTCATTATGCCGGAATTCTTTGTGTTAGCAAACCCCCTAATTCGCTTTGAGTTAACATTTTTTGGTGTCAGAAGTGGAATATGTGTGTGTGGATCGCGTGCCGATGTTAAGAGAATTTTATTTGTGTGAGTTAGGAAATTTGCGAATCGTGAATGGGCGTCCTTGAAGTTTCGGTTCTTTGTCGGGGCGGGTGAGTAATGGTGCTTTCGCTTCGTGGTTTTGTTATAGCGTTGAATGTGAAAGGCTAATCTTTAAAGTGTTTTTATTATGACTTGTGAGATTTTGTGCTGTCTATGTTTTGATTTGATTATATTGTGTTGATTTATTTAATACATTTAGTGCTTGAATGGGTTATTTTGTTTGACTGTGGTTTGCAAATTTAATTTAAAAATGAATGTTAAATCGTTAAAAAAGGACGAGTTAATACTCTTAGCTGAGGAATTGGGATTAACTGTTCCTAGTGCAGCGAAAATTATCGATTTAAAAACTTTAATTGAGAGTTTAAAAGTTTACGATAGAGACCCTGAATTTGTGCAAGGTGTTATAGAGAATATACTAGAGGAGAGAAAATCGAAAATTGACCGAGAAAAACCGGAAAATGAAATTAAATTAGATTTAGAGAAGAAAAAAAAAACTATAAGTTAGAGGCGAAATTAGCGTTAGCCAATGTTAGGAAAGAACTCCCTCAAGATGTGGATCCAGACACCTCAAATTTGAATATTGAAAATTTAATTAAAAGCCTTAAAGTGTTAACAACTGCAATACCCACCAAAGCGGAGTCATTTAATTTGTTATTTCAATCGTTAGAGAGGGCGTTTAAAACAAAAATTGTAGCTGAGGAATTTAAAACGGAAATACTTCTTAATATTTTAAGTGGGAGAGCTAGTAATTTATTAATATATATGTGCGACGAAGAGCTGGATGATTATGAGAAATTGAAAAGAGTAGTTTTAATAGAATTTCAACCAACACCACAAGAATGTTTGAATCAATTTCGTAGAGCTCAAAAGTTATATAGTGAAACATATGTTCAATATGCGTCGAGTTTGAGTGCTTCATTTGAGTACTACTGTCAATTACGTAAGGTGCACAATTTTAAATCGTTATGTAAATTAATTGTGTCGGATAAAATTCGCGATAATCTCGACCGGGATCTAATGAGTCACATAGCGGTGAAACAGGGAGAAACATGGTTCGAACCACAAACTTTAGGTCGTGAGTGCGATATTTTTTTATCATCAAAAGGTAAACAGAAACCAGAATCATTTTTTGAGAAAGCACTTACAGTTAATGATGCTAAAGAAGGGAGGGAAATTATGTCAATAGATATCGTAATTATAATTATCAGAGTGTTTCAAACGTGTATGTATCCAGAGTAAAACATTACAAATGTAAATTATGTAAAAATAATGAAAATCACGAGTTACGTTTTTGTCCTAGTTTCAAAGAGTTGTCTGTATATGAGCGTTTTTGAATATATAAAGCAAAATAATCTTTGCTTTAAGTGTTTTCTATCAGACTGCTATGCAAAAAAGCGCAGAGTAAAAAATTGTTTTTGTGGAAAGACGCACAACCCCTTACTACACTATACTCGGGGTCAAGGTCAAAAGGCAGCTGTGCCTGTTAGTAGCAACGAGACAGCTGAGGACACTTCAGCGAATGTAAACATAGGCAGCAATATTGTGGCCGCCAGCATAGGAGCAAATAAGTCGGAAACAGTCCTCTTAAAAAGGCTCGCTGTTTGATTAGAGATAAAGGCGCATGAAGTTCGCGTATTATGCGACTCGGGTTCTCAATCTAACTTAATTACGAAAGAATGCTCTCAGCGATTGCAACTGAAACGTGAAAAAATAAATTTGTTGATTTCTTGTGTGAATAATTCTTCTATGACAGTCGATGCGAGCGTCACGGCAACATTGTGTAATAAAGAGAACAACTTTGTAAGAGAATTAGACTTTCTAGTAGTGAGAAAAATTACAGATTTAGTGCCGCTTAAATTTTTAGATGTAAACGTGCATATTCCCCAGAATGTACCGTTGGCAGACTTCAATTTTAATGTCCCGGGCAATATTGATATTATTCTTGGAGCCCCAACTTTTTACGACCTGTTGAGACACGGTCGAATACAAGGTAAAAATTCACAATTGTTTTTCCAAAATACGGTGTTTGGGTACATTGCGTGTGATAAGATGGAACAAAATAGTGGGGATAAAGTTCACTGTGGATTTATTTTGAATGATGATAATTTATTTTGAATGATGACAACTGTGGGATCTTGAGGCTTTAGGCATTGAAGAAAAGGAAGGGTTAAGTGTAGTTGATAAAGCGTTGATTGGTAAATTTGAACGAAATTTGAAATTCGTTAATGGAAGATACGAGACTGAATTACCGTGGAAGATTAATTTTTCTAAATTGAAAAATTACTATGGTTTAGATAAAAAAATGGTTTGATGAGTTAGAAATGGTTTTTAATAAGAATGGTTGGGTTGCTAATGAATATAAGAAAATAATAAATGATCAAAAAAGAAACGGAATTATCAAAGAATGTGGCAGAGATGAGGAATTAATTGAGAGTATGAGTATTTTATGCCACACAGAGCAGTTGTTAAGCAGGATAAAGAAACAACCAAAGTTCGAATAGTTTTTCATTGTAGCTCAAAATCTAAGGGTAATCTTTTTTTGAATGATTGTTTGGAAACTGGTCCGAACTTAAGTCCGGATATTTTGAATATTGTTCTAAATTTTTGTAAGCACAAAATATATGTTGTGGAGATGAAGCGAAATATAATATTCACGAAAAACAGGCTATATATATTAAATGCCCACTCTAAGTATTTTGAAATGAAACCATGGATGAGCATAAATTAATGTCCCAAATTGATGAAAATAATAAGAAAAGGAAATGCATTATAAATGAACTGGCTTTACAAAGTGCAGAAATTCGTGAAAAGTTTTCAATAATTTGTTGCTTTTGCAAATTATTTGAAAATGCAGAGAAAAATTGAGAATCGTATTGCATAGCAAAATCAAATAATTTAAAGAATTAGCTCTTTAACACAGTAACTTTAAATAGCAACTGGAATTTTAAATATTTTAATTGAATATTGTTTGCAATTCTTATGTTTAGATGAAAATAATGGGGTGTTAATTTGTATCTTTTGCATTTACCATTGATCAGAAGTAAGGTTAAAAATTCTTGTAAGATTCGTATTTTTTAATGATTTATTTCCAACTATAACTTGAATGTGATGAACACAGTAAATGCGTATACAAAATACGCTTCTGATAGTAACCATGCGACTGCTAACAATACAGACGCTTGCATTGGGATCTAAAAACCTATTAAATTTCGGTTTATTTATTGCAAGGTGATCCTACTGTGTAATTTTAATGTTCTTTAATTAAGCATTTAGAAGTAATAAGCAAGGAAGTAATGCACATTTGAGTACTGATGGTGAAAATGTTTTATAAATTTGTAATTTACTTCTTTATATCTAAAATATTGTTGCTGAAATTGGTCAATGTATATATAGTGACACATTGGATATTAGAAAACATAGCATTTCACAAAGATTACTGTTGAGGGGTTCAGAAAGAACAGCACTTGTAAAGTCACGACGCAAGCAAGTAGAAAATCGCTCATTAAGAAACATCAATAGCATTTCAGAGTGCATCTTGAGAGTTTTCTCTATAATCAATATTTCGAAGACAGAATTAATCCTTATGAGATGAGAGAAATAGTAGATAGCCTTGTGGAACAACACCAGCCTCCAGTTGACTGATATGTATGCAGAGTGCACTTTTGGGTCTTTAAAGGGTTGCATGGTAGGGCTAAATCCAATCTGCAGCTTCACTCCGTTGGGAAAAGTTGGTGGGGGGTGATGATTCGGCTACTGCAGGGGAGACTTCAGAAACTTCCTGGGGTCTTCTGATTTCAGAAAATGTGCTTCAGTATTAGCTCCTGTTTTATCTGGGCCAACAGGGAATCAGGAATTTTGTAGTGGTTGAGGCAGTGTGGTATAGAGATTTTGAGACTAGAGGATACGAAACATGCCATTTTTAATTAAATGGTATTAAATATTTTAAAGATGTTTAGGGCCGGCGTTCTGGCACAGCGGAAGCGCGTCTTCCTCGTGAGCTGGGCTTCCCGGATTCGACTTCCGGTTAGGGCTTGGTTGTTCTTCTGTGTACTATCTGTGAGTTGTGTGAATGTGTGTGTGTCATCCTCATATGAGCTAGAAGTCAGACTTCTGCCCTCGGGTGCTCAGGAGTCCATACCCTCAGAAGCTACTACACCTCCTCTTTGCGTTGTAATGCGGACATGAGATCATCATCAAAGAATTTAGGGGTGTTGGTGCTGATTTTGGGAACTAAAATAATATTGCACTGGATCTTATAATGTTAGATATTGTTGGTTATATATCTATTTCTATTATTGCAATAAATTATAAATTTTCGAAAGAGTGTTCAGCTAGGTGTTGTATGGATTTTTTGATGGGAACAGGAGGCAGGATTACTGAGGGTTTTTCGAATGTCTCCATTTCTCATAAACAATCTGAATCTGGAGATTTTTTTTCTTCTAAGAATCATTCTGGCTTCTGTCAATTTTCATTAATTGGGATTTGGCAGCATATGCCCATACTGGTCTTGCTTAAGCTAGGACATGTCACAGAATCGCACTATAGATAAGCAATTTATTTTCCACTAGCGTTTCTGAATTCTAAGCAATTACGGGAATGGTAATCCTGTTATCTCGAAATTTCTATCTTATATACTTTATGTCGGTTGCCATGTTAGTTTGTTGTCAAAAATAACGCTTAGGTAAGCTCGTTTAAAATCTTGGATTATTGGTTTTTTGAAGGAATATATTGGGGATGGGAATTAATTTACATTTTTTATTGAGTAGAACTAATTCGATTTTTATTGGGCTTACTGTTATGTTGGGACCAAGACTTGAATTCGAAGAGAGTTATTTTTATGGACGGATTTGATGTATTTAAAGTTTTTGTTTTTTGTCATAACGCCTTGTTGTCGGCGTAGATGCTAACGGTTGCGATATATTTTCCGGAATATCATTTCTAGATCATGTATAGAGACAGGGGCTTAATTTTGCCCCTTGTGGGACGCGTTTGTGCATGTTGTGTTTTTTAGATAGTGCATTTTTTGCTCTTTACTGCAAAGGCTATGTTTGTGAGAAAAAAAATTTAAAGTTGAATGAAAGAAGGAATAAATTTATATGCAATAAGTTTGTAAATTAAACCATTAATGTAAACACGATCGAACGCTTTTTGATTCTAACGAAAACTGCACAAGTGCTAAATCTGCTTTCGCAACCTGATGTGATATATTCAACAATTCTAAGTAATTGGTGGGTACTTGATATCCACCAATTGACAACCCATGGCTTATCCCTCGGGTTGGCAATTGGTCCATTTTCTATTGCATTCCTCGTTTCTTTTTTCCCCCTTCCCAATTTAGTGTGTTTATTTTTACTAGTAAAGATTTTTATTGTATCATACTGCTGTGTAATATATAGTTCCAGTTCACTTTGAAAAATATTTTAAATTTGCTAACATCGCATCTAATAATGATTTAAAGAAATTACATCGTCAGAGTATTAAATCCAAATTGATAGTGGATAATAATTTTGTTTTCATTTAGATATTTATATCTTCAGCTGTTTTACTTAAGGTAGGAAGTAAGGAGATAGCTATGTAACTGGAAGTCTTTTAAGTTCTTTACCAGGCTTTAAAGTTGAGATGGCTGTTGTGGTTTCTCCAAGAATTCGGGAAGTGCTTTTATTTGGAGATGCTATTGATAATGTAAATGACTTTCAGAAGTTTTATGAAAGGGACATTTGTTTGTGATATCTTTACCAGGTTGAATTGTGTATGTTAACTGAGCGGATGTATTGGATGTCTGTTGATCTGGATGGGAGTAAGGATGAAAATACTTGGGGTTTTTGAAATTGATCGATCGCGGGGTGGGCAATTCCAAAAACTACAAATGCTAGATTTATGTATATTTTCTGTGTTTCTTGAATGTTTTTTTTTTTCTTGACTGTTAGCAATTATCTCAGCTTTTTTCACATTTGTGTAGGCGATACTGTTCGGACTTTTAAGATCAAAAAGTTTTACATGTTTCTTCTTCATCCTTTTAAAAATATCCCAGAGACTATTGTCATCCGGTTGAAGGTCTATACGTTTCTCTTTAAATTCAGTTTGGCCGAGCTTGTTTGTTCAATTTTTTGACAAGCTACTGAATCGGAGGTTTTTAATAGTTTTCTATTCTCTTTTGTGTTTGTTTCTACGTTTAAACACTTCCCTTAGTTCACTGTTAGTTTTTACAATTTTAAAATATGTTTCTTTGGAATAGTTATAGAGAGGGCTAAAGATTTCATTTGATGTTAGAGAATAGATTTAGTTGATGTCCTACTGATTTAATAAATGATTGTGGGTTGCATAGATCATTTGTGTATTTATTACAGTCATTACCTTTCTCGGGTTTAGGGGCGCCTTTAATTAAAATAGTTAAATATTTGTATCTTCCATAGGCGATTTTAAATCTCGCATTAAAACCAGTGATACGTAGTTGTCGTTAAATTTTTCACGAAAATGTCAGTTTCCATTTCGTTTACAATTTTGTGAGAAGTACTTTTCCGACACTATTTCGAAATCTTATTTTTGAACCCTCCAATATATCGTTTTCCCGTTCCTAAAAATTCCAAAGCTATTTCAAGGAATCTAATTTGGAGAAGAAATTTCTGGAGAATTCGTAGTGATGGAAGTGTTTGATCGATATAATATTCACTAGTAATATCTTACGGTGAACAGGATGATTCCTATCAAACTTGCCTGATCTTGCTGAAGTAAGTTATGACACGATATTCGTTTTTAAGAATGCAGGAATATTCTTTATCATTACTTATCTAACATTTGTATCCAAGATTAAATCCTTGTCTGAATCGGGATAAGTAAAAACAGAAGTTGCCACTATTGAAATATTTCTAGCATTTTTCAACTGTTTTAATTCTACAACAGACATTTAAAATTATTTTATTTATTTAGAGATCCTGTTTTTGCAGAGAAGTTTTTTATAAACTGGTGGCAAAGGGTACTTCATAGGAAACTGTGGAAATTATTCATTGTCTCTGAACGAGACCGGCTACAACCTTGATTTTTTTCTGAATTGGGTTTAGTTTCTTGTTTTACTATAATTTGTCCAAGTTGAACAAACTTCGGAAGAATCTGCATAATTTCTGGCCTAGTTTAATATTAGCTTTTTGTAATCTGCAATACCTGTTGATATTATTTTCAATGTTCGTACAATTACAATATTATTTAGATAAACCAAGCAGGTTTCAGTCAAATTCTGGCGCAATATTTTCCTCCAGAAAGTTTTTTTTTTTTAAAAAATCTGAGCCAAAACTCGCTAGGCATCTTTAAGTACCGAAATCCTTTTCAATTGACCTTCTTTATCTTCAGGTCAGATCTCTACTAATCAATGTCCCCATTTCAAATCGAATGTCGTGAACCACTTTACTACATTGAGTCTTTGCCAAAATATATGGATTTTTATTTTCATTCAGGTTGGTGCCAAATTCCTTTAATTTTTAGGCGAGAAGTAAGACTGATAATAGCTTTATTAGGTAGGAAATATGCTATGGATTATTGAAGAGGCGGTTTCAATTGGTTTTACATATGCTGCTGAGCATAATAAAACATTTCTTTAAATGTGTCAGAATGTTGACCCACTTTAGCTTTTCTATGCATCTTATAAACTTAATTTTTAAAATTCAACGGTTGTGTTTTTTAAAGTTTTGAAAGAAAATTTGTCTGACGAAATGGTTTTATCAGTATATTATTAATGCTAGGGGGATTCTTATAACGTATCTTGTTCTGCAATTGATAAAGTGAGGCAGGCATAAGGGACAAACTATTGAAAGATTTATGTTCCACAAAGCTGATTAAAGTGAATGAGTGCGTGACAAAAATTGTCTTCTTTTTAAGCATGATTGTCAATAGTTTGTTTTAAAACTGTTGATTGCATATTGATTACATCTTCAGTAAATTTGCATAATTAAGAAATGATGTTTTGGCTGAGAAGTTAAGTGTGGAATTAAAAAATATGTTGCATTTCCACCAGAACAGATAAAAAGATGTTATAGGAAAACTTTTTCAATGGAATTTACAGATTTCCTAATCAAATCACCTATACTTGATTTTAATAATTTTCATGCCGGGAAAATGAAATTGCATAATTTTT
>JAOUZG010033074.1:1179706-1191842 GCA_026289955.1 Argiope argentata
TATATATATATATATATATAATATGGAGAGTTTTGAAAACTATTTTTATACTTTCTCGTGAGCAACATCTTTTGAATAGGTTTTAACATTAATTAAAGATTGAATTGAGAATTTCAGTTAAAATATATAGGTTCTTTACAACACATTTTTTATGATCTTCTGAAGCAGTTTATCATAATCCATTCAGTAAACATAACTACAGAATGTTAGAAATATCAGTCCATTGGACATTTTGCCTCTTTTCAGAGAAACGAATGACAGAATCAATATTTGTCAATAACATAAAGAAAACTAAACCATGATTACTTAATTTCTTTTATGAAAAAAGAAATTTCACTTAAAAAAGAGTATTTCTGACACTAGTTATAAAACTAATATCTTTGTTCAACAAACTAGATTTTATGTGTTGAGTAAAATATTAATGAAAAAATTGAGCGAATTGAAAGTGATTTGTAAAATCTCTATAACAGAACTACTTTTTATTTACTTATTTATTAAAATTAGCATGGTTTTTATACTCAAGATTTCTTTACTGATGTTTTTAAGCTTTTTCGAAGAATGGGAATATTAATGAACTAGCAGCATAACTTTTTTTCTTATACTACTAACTGTAGTGTAATTTAATAATTGAAAATATGCAATAAAAGTCTTTTATTAAAATGTTTCTTACAAATTGTACTTATAAAAAGCACTAAGTAATTTTGTCTCAATGTTGATGAAAAATATTCAGTATTTTATTTTTGTATTTGTATAAGGTTGGACATTTTTAATTAAAATTATTTTACGCTTACTGTATTTAATTTCATGTCCCTGAAATGTTCATAAGAGCTCCTTGTAATTAATGTTTTTATTATTATTTCCTTCTTGGAAACCTGTATTTTTGAAAATTTTGTCATTGATCCTTAATGATCACTAGCAGATTCAGAGGCGGACTTAGATAAAATGGCAACCAGTAATAACAACACAACACTTTTTTTCTTCTCTCCACAAAGATATCTTCATGCCTTTTCCTCCTGAAACTTCATGCTTAAAGCAAAATTGGAATTTAAACTTAAATAATTGAATTTTGACTAGTTAAATAGATTGTTAAACTCAGTATTAAAATAATGCATCAAGTATTTAGGTAGTGAATAAAAATATAGTTAAAATATGTGGAATTTGTTGGAAATTATATTTTATTTATTTGAAATGATTGTTCCTGTAAGCAACTTTTGCCGCTCTTGACAAGGTAACTCAAATACGTATCTGATTATTCTAACAAAAGTTTTGACACAAATAAATGCTTGGATTTATTTAAGCCTATTCTTTCTAAGTAGATATAATATTGATGGAAATGTCCGTGATCAAATTAATAAATTATTAAAAACTTTTGAAACAATTTACTAAATTTATTTTAAATCTTTTTGATATGTCCTTGTGGTTCCATCCAAATAAAAGATTTATCTCTATTTAATGTCCATTGGACAATTTTCTATTTTAATACCGAAGACAAAATTGTATGCATCTGTTTTTTCCCAGTCCAGTGGTGCTGTATAGGCCAAACTGTTTAATTAAAGGTTACCAAAGTAAGCATGGATATATTTTCAAGGATAGAAATATGCATCTTAAAATGAAGTTTTAGTTGAGAATTTAAAATATATTTATTACAGCAGAAGATGCAATGAAATAATCAAAACTTTATACTGAGCAAACTGTATAACTGCTGTAGAAAGTATTTATTTTCTTTAAAAAATTAGATAACTTTTAATATAAAAAATAGCCTGGGAAAAGTTACCATTACTACATATCTTACTAAATATTTATTCTGTTGGTATGACTTTCAAATTTTGTGAAAAAATCCTGTATAATTTTGGACTTAAATAGGAGAATTCCGCTCTTACATCAGTTATGGGATATCGAATCTCATTTAAAAGGAAATTTCCTCGCCTGTATGCAATGATAAACTATGAAGCTTTTATACAGATTGGTCCTTTCCAAATGCGATCAGCATATAATTTTGATGAAGTAGGGCTCAGCTTTATCCATCTTCTTCATATAATTTAAAATAAATAAATAAAAAATAATTTAAAAAAAAGGTTAAATTATTAAGTTATCAGGCTAAAAAAACATATGAAGCGTACTTTTTAAATATGAACATGTGTTTGAAAAAAATCACATTAAAAAAACATACATTTTTCAAAAAAAAAGTGTATTAAAGACAGAATTTTTTAAAAAAATATTAATCAGGAGAACATTTGTAGCGTTGGAGTGTCTTTTATAAAAGCGTTGAAAAAAAATATTTTACTAATCATTTAAATTGAGGAAAAATTTATATGTATATGTACATACATTACTTGAGAAACTAAAACCACTTTTGGAAAACATTATTTCTGCTATTTCCCACTTACTCTCAGAAGTAACAAATTTGCGAAATTAAAAATTGGAGAATTAGTTCGTAATTACAATTTGCATTTACGTAAGAAAAGCTGTATTGTGGGAAGAGGTGTTGCTAAATTATAAGAACAGAATAAGAAAAACCTCCATTATTTCTACCTAAACCTCCCATAAATGGAAATGGGGTGAGTGGTGGGTGTGTATTTGATTGTTTCTTCTCCAAAGACATTTTTCTTCTAAGCTAATATTTCTCGAAATAACCTTTTTCCAACAAATAAATTTTTAAGTAGTTTTGCTTAGAATAATTAAACTTTCATAGAGTTAAAAAAAACGTTGTAAATCTCTTTTTGTAGCCATGGGACTACCTCAGCAAGGAAGTTGTGTACAGATTGTTAACAATGAGCAGTTGTGAGATCCTGGAATTTTTATATGAAGGTCCTTGAAAAGTCTTTAATTTTTTCTCTGAGCGTTATTTTAATTTATTTAATTTGTCATTGTTAATTAATTTTTCATGATTTCAAATTTTTATTTGTCTGAAGTTGGACGATATGTTTAATTTCCAATTTTTTAAAAAATGTTACTGTGTTGGGATTTTTTTAAAAAATTAAATTGGGCTTTAATTGTAATTTATCCTATAATCTTCTATTCACTTCTAATATCGTTTTTTCATTCTTGTTTGTTGCTTTAAGGTATTTAGTTAAAAAGATGTTTTCGTTATAAAAGTTTTCTTTTTGGCTTCCTGTGAATATCCAACTATTTTAATATTGTATATTTCATATCATCTATGTTAAGTGTCCCTACCATTCAAAAAAGTTTTTAGAATAAAGGGAGTGTTAAGAAATGGCCTCTTATATAAGATGGGTGCGTGCATATACCAGCCTTTCAATTGGAATATCCAATAGCCTCAGAGCGCATACTTATGTCTTAACGGTGAAAACACAGCGCTGGTTGTCTTTTAATTTGGGGGAGGGGGTGGGCAGTTGTGGGTCACGGTTCTTATTCAATGGGGATGAAAAGCACATCATTGACGATTTTTTATAGGTAATTACTATGTTAATAGAAAGTTGAAGGACCAATGGAAAATTTGAATTAAAAACATCATCCAATTCTAGAATTTTCTTGTTGTCTTATATACATGATGTCCCTAATTAAACAGCTTTCTTTCTTGCTTGGATTTAAGACGAATTGAAAATTAGTAATAAATCATTGGCAGCTCTTTCAAGAAAATAGGCAGAAATTTGCTACTCCATTACCTGCGAATAATATTTAATTCATGCATAGTGTAAATGTTCCGTAACTATTGTATGCCAATGCCACACAAGGCATTCCCTGACAAAATGCGAGAAAATTTTGCGAAGACACTTGGGCTAATTTATTTCTGCTTTGCATCTAACTACAGTGCTGATTTTTTTATGACTTTATGAATTAGTTTATGTTATTTATGAAAACTAGAACTTGCTAAAGCATTTTCATTTCTTCATAAAATATATATGAAGTTTCTTCTGTAATTTTATAAGTAAAAAAATATGGGGAGAGGGTTAAAAAGCAGGTTTTCATTTAATTTTATTAACGCTCAACGTTCAAAAAAGACTTTTACTGCACTTTAGAAATAAGAGACGATTAGACAATCACCTTGTAGTCTGATCATTTGTGAGCGCTGCTATTATTTCTATTAAAATTGATTTAAAAAATTTATTTAGAACATAACATTTTTCTATCATCAATGTCATGGCAGTTTTACCAGTTCTATGATGATAATCATAGGAATGCCTTAGTTCTTAGTTTTTCAAGATTGCATTCAAAATTAGATTATAAATTGTGCCTGTGCAGAGAGAAATGTACTCTTTCTATCCCAGCCATGTTGTATCTTAATTGTTGTTGTCTATATAAAAATCAAATACAAAATTTGTGATCATGCTGAGCTTCTACATCACTGTTGGCATTTTCAAAAATGTTGTATCGATCTGATTTTTTTATTTAATTTTAACACATGTTTTTTTTTTTCTAAAAAAAAAGCTCACAGATCTTTAGTATTAATTTTCTAAAAGTTGGCTTACTTTTTTTATATTAATAGTTTTTATTAAAAACATTTTTATGATCATTTCTATACTTTTGTCAAATTCAAATAGGCATTATTTTACAATAGACGATATTTTGCCAATACAGAAATAAATATTAAAATTTAAAAAGTAAGCATTTAAAATTTAAAAAAATTCTGTAAAAACTATGGATTATTATAAAATATGGGGGGGATACTGTTTAGAAAATACATTGTTTGTGTATGCACACTTTACAGAGGTACATAATTTTGGGGGGCTAAGGTGCATAAAAAGTACTTAAAAGTACATAATTTTTGTTGCAGTTCTCACTACGCACACTGCTTTACCTTTCATAATTATTGTATGGCAGGCTTGAGTGCAGAGTCACTTGTGTATTCTTCTTCTTCGAAATGGGCGATTTTCAAATTATTATTCATTATCTTTTTAAATATTTAAATTAACAGCTTTGAATTGTTTTGATATTAATAAAATGAAGAATTTATGTTACAAAAGATAACTTTTTTTGCACTTTTTTTTATCGGTTTGCTATATCTTTTATGACTTATTTATCAATTATTGTTTTTTTTTTTCTTTTCAGAAGTGAAAACTGTGAATCCAAGAACTAATTAAGTGCCATCAGTATATTTTAAGAGCAGAATAGATGTTAGTAATTTATTTTCCTAGCTCGGTGAGTTGACCAAGATCTTTAACCTTTGGTTTTGAGGATGTAAGGGAACAACTGTGAAAAGTGTAATCAGCATTGTAAATAGTAAGTCAGATATACATTATTCATTGAGTGGCAGTGGCATTTCTGTGATTAATTCCCCTCTTTGAGTATGCAGCTTCTAAATTACTGCCCATCATATGTAAACAAAGCTAGTGTAATTTGGAGTGATAATACATGTACAGTATAAATAAACCCCTTTTGTACAACTGTCCTGGGGCATATTTTTGTCAATATGAACATAAATTTGTACAGTGTAAATTTGCGATGTTTTGCTTCCTATGTTTTTAGAATACTTCCAAGTGAAGTGAAATCCAACGTGGTGTTAATAAATTAATTGTATGCTGTATCTAAGAAATCAAACTAATGTTCTTGTCCTTTTCTAGTTTATGTGAAAGTGTGACTTCCTAAAATATATAAACTGTAGGAATATTTTTTTGTACCAGTTTAACTGTTCACTCTTCTTGGTTTCATTAGTCGTTTTATGAAAGTTACAGAATTTAAATATTTTAGCATAAACTTAAAAATTTCTATTTTTCTGAAGTGTGTGCCTATGGCAATATTTTAATGTATATTGGTGCTTTTTTTTTGTTATTTAACAATTTTGTGCTACAACAATTTATCAGTGTTTAGTATAATGCATTCCTTTTAAAGTTTTACAGCTTTGGAAAGCTTTTTTGAAAACTTCCTTATTCAGTACTTTTTTTTCGAAGAAAAATTTGGGGAAAAAAACTGTGTGTAATTGTTTTATAATGATACTATTAATTTATTCTGCAGTCTAATAACATGATTAATTTAAATGTCAATTATTAAAATAATTTAGAAAGATGCAAAATCATTGGTTTTAATTTTTAAAAAATTTCAGAGCAAGTTTTATATGTGTATATGCATATAATTTTGAAAATAATTAATAATGTCTTGTGTAAAATTGAACTGCCATTTGTTTTGAGTACTATTTTGAATGAACTCACTCATATGCATTTAATACCCTTCATTAGAATGTTTTTAATTATATATTTGGTTTATATATTATTATGTTCGCTAATGCTGTTTTGTATTTAATGAAAGGGTACCTGCGAATCAATGTATTTTATTTGAAAATATTAGAAATATTATTTATTTATGCTTAAATATAATGAATTTCTTATGTAAAATCTTTTGGTTTTGAATCTTTAGAAATTTTATTGTGCTTTAACTGTGTAATGAACTACTTATCTTATATATCATAGAATCTTTACCATGTCCTGTAATGCTCAAGTCATTTCATTGACCCTTTTCTATTTTGAGAAGGGTTTTTTTTGTTAAATGACTGTTATTAATTACTAATAGTTTACTGTGCTTTTATTTCTGTAATTAAGATATTCAGTTTCTCAAATATCTTTTTAAGATTTGTAATTTTTTTAAATAATTTATTTTACCGGTAACAAAAGATATGTGTTATTAGTGATTTATCTTTGTTATTAATTTTTAAATGATATTAAGTTTTGAAATTGTGTATTATTCTTTGCTTCATTAGTTTAATGTTAGAAGTTGTGTGTTAGTGTTTTTTTTTAAATCAGACCCTTTGTTTGTTTATTTTTCTTTTACTGTCTCAATGTTTTATTTAAAACAGATTTTCTGTATAGTTTGACAACCGTGCAAAGATATTGTGATATTCGTTGTGTTTTGTGCTTACGGTTTCTGAAGTCTTGGTTGTTTATTAGACTAAAAGAAAACTGACATTTCTTTTTCTAAGGCAGGAATGCTTATATTAGAATTTTGTACAATTTTAAGAGCTTTTGGTATTGACTTAATTTGAATACTCTTATTTGTAACAAATGTAACTAAATGAAATCAAAATACTCAGTCCTTTCTCAGACTATAAAACAGGCACATTATATTGGATTGTATTATTATGTCATATGAAGACAAAAATTTCAGTGAACTGAAATGAAGCAAATGTGGCATGTTTATATTTGTTGAATTAAAAATGAGAATTTCTGTAATTTGTGTTTTTATTTAGTACTAGTTTTGTACATACATACAACCCTTTTGTTTCAGTGATCAGTGGAAGGAAACTGCATTTTGAACTCAACTATTCCATGTCACAACTTTAATTTCAAATTAATATATAATAATAAGCATAGAAGATTAAATATTTAAGTAGTAGCAATATAATTAAAATTCCTTTATTTAGTTACATTTACATAACTTATAAATTTTTATGCATCAAATTGTAAAAGAAAAAAGAAATGCATATATAATGAAGCTATTTTAGTGGCAACTATATGCCTTTAAAAAAAATTAATGGATTACTTAGATTTTTGAGAAGGGAGAAAAAAAATTAGCACTTTCTAAACAAGCAAACAAGGAAGGAAGAATTTGAACAAGGAATACAGCGTGAAATAGATCCAGGAGTGCCAAAACATATTAAGATAACACTCATGAGACTTTTGTTTCCTCTTCCTCTTGCTTCAACATTGGCCATAACTGTTTATTGAAATTCTAAAATAGTTACCTGGAAGGGACAGTGTAAATATGAAATATGTACTGTGCTATTCTTGTTGCGACTCAAAAAAAAATCCTTGTAAAATTTTGTTTAAGAAATTTCTCAAACCTTAAAAAAATGTAATATTTCATATGTTGAAGAATTTTTTTCAGTTATACTTAGTAAGCGTATGTTTAACCTTTTATTTGTAATTAAAGATTTATAACAAATAAAAGGTTATAACAAATAAAATAAAAGAATTTATCCGATCAGTGGGAAACAAAAATACTTTAGGATGAATGCGGTGCATCAAAGAGATATATCGAGCTGCATTAAAAATAACTGTAGTGAGGTCTGTTTACTACGATATACATTGGATCATCATTCTTTTTAATATGTTGTTTTGGAATAATGCCTTGAAAGACTTATTAGATAGATTTTAAAGTACTATGCAGAAATATAATTAAATGTGATGTGTAATTAAGTTATTCGATCGCGTGAAGTCAAGTACGAAGAAATTTTAACTGAGAATCCATGAATGATCGTGTTTTCCTTCACAATGTACTTTTTAAATGACAACATTCTTTTGAGAAATAGAATTTTTTGATCAATTTTAACAAATTTTAATTTTTACCATTGGGAAAGAAAACACTGCTAGTTTTAAAATTAAAACATTTTAGCAAAATTTAAAAAAGATTTCAAATTTTTTATTTTTCTCGATTTAGATACTATGATTTTATAACGATTTTTCTTTTCTTAATTCTCATAGAAAAATTTTTTCAATGAAATATCTCTTTATATATACAGGTTTGACAAGATTAATAGAGCAATACACAACATAAACCATTAAATTTAGGAACATGAAATTTGAAAATAGGTGTAAGATTGGTATTTCAGAATTTAGTAGTTAACTTTAAAAAGTAAAACCAGTATTTTAACGCTTTGTTGCTTTAGCATCAAAGCATAATCGCATTTTTTTTTTTTTTTGTATAATTTTAAGAGTTAAAAAATACTTGCCTATTATGCAAATTTTTTTTTAATTAATCCATTCCCTATCCCCTCTTCAGTTAGTAATTTTTGAAAAATTAGTTTTGTACTTAATTTATAACCGTTACTCTTTTGTAACTTTACGAATTTTTTTCCCGTTATTTATGCTAACCAGAAGCATTTTAATTTCTTAAAATATATGATCACATTCTACTGCAATTATTTAATGCTAAAGTAAGAATGATATATAAAATGATGCATTATTATTATTATTTTGAAAGCAGAAGGCAGTTTTGAAGACACAGATGACATCTTGAATTTTTCAGTCCGTTTTATTCCACCACGGTATGCAGGCATTATGCATAAGAAAAAGCGACGGGCACAACACGGAACGACGAAAAGCTAAGTGTAAAATAGGGGCAGTGAATCATTATCTCTGGTCTTAAATACCAAGATTTTGATAGGGGAAATATTTTTTCACAGTGCTTATACGATGAGACTTCGATGGGGATTTCCACAAAACACGCCTAAACAGGAATCTTTTTAAAGGAATGCCCTTAGCTGGACAGTTTTCATCTCTCACCTGGAGCGTGAGCTTTTAGCCGAGTCAGCTATTTTACAAAGCTTTTGCTGAATTAATTAGCTAGAACAAATGGAATAGATAAGGAAATAAGATTATTTTTAGAATGAAGTTACTATGGGCTAACTGAAATTAAAAATTAATTTGAATTTAAATTGAGAGCTTAAAATATTCTATAATATATAATCAGCTAAAAAGCAGGTTTTTATTAATTTTTCGGGATGTAAAAACGTTTCAAAGAAAAATCTTTAATAAAATGCAGAAATAAGAATCGATTAGAAAATGTTATTTAATTTTTCTGAGCGCTGCTATTCATTTCTGTTAAAAATATGATTTAAGAAATTCGTTTAGAACATGGCGTTCTACTATCGTCGATTTCATGCCAGTTTTGATGGCATCTATTTCGGAATTTGTAGTACTTAGAAATTTTAGTTGCAGTTTTGTGAAGCTAAATATAGCTAGTTAATACAGAGGGAAAATTACCGCTTTCCATTCCAGTTATGTCGAATCTTATTTGTTATTACCGGGTGGTTTTTTAAAAATCGGACGATATTCAGAGACCTTTGTAGTCTGAACTATCAGCCACAAAGTCACCAAATTTTGCACGGGGACTATTGACGACATGGGAAAAAGGAATCCTCGAAAAAAAGGACAGTTCTAAAAGTTGGAGACAGGGGGAAATGTGGCGCTTCACACTTTAGGACAGATAAAATTTTGCATAAAACAAGGGGGTAAAATGCAAAATGTAGTCGACACCGACGCCAGTGTTTTGAGTTATAAAAATGAAGCAGGGCAGTGAAAATCATTTTCACTATCAGTGATTTGTAAAATGCGTCTCACTTTAACACAACGCGCATTACTTCTGAAGCTCTTTTATTTTAATTCAATGCAGCTGCTGCTCTTCGAGAATTTAGAAATTTACGTAAAGGACCTCAATTAATCAATGCAGTGAAAGTAATGATTAAAAAATTTGAAAGAGTCAAGCAACTTGGCCAGGTAGAGGACGGAAACCGGTATCGGAGGACGCGATCACAGATGTAGCGAATGCAATCGTTGATACAAACCAGATGATTACTGATGGTAATAGCAGCACACATGGAGTTGCGCGACAACTGAATGTTAGCGCTTCAACAGTACGGAAAGTTTTCAGAAAAATTCAATTCATCCATATAAAATTAGTCTTTTCCATGAATTAAAACCCACGTTTTATAATCTTTCATTATAATCTGTATGCTTTGACATTTCTTGCCAGGATGGAGGTAGATGAGGCTTGGCCTTTGACAATTCTCTGGAGACATGAGGTCCATTTTTATTTGAACGGGACTGTTAACACTCAGAATTCTAGAATTTGGGAATCTGAACAAACATGCATTTCAAGAAATCCCATTCCATTCTCAAAAAGTAACTGTTAGGTGTGGCTTTACAGAAGATTTTATCATCGGACTATATATTGTCGGAACTATTACCCAGTCAGGACCGTAGACATGTTCCCTAAACGCTCTAAGATATCATGATATGCTGAGTAGTTTTGTTATCCCACAACTTCAACAAAGGCAATATTTATATAAAATAGCCTTTAAGCAGGATGGAGCACCACTACACATTGATACATCCATTACAACAACTCTTGCGCCATCACTTTACAGAAGAAAGAGTCATTAGTCGCTGTTTTCGTTTTGCATGCCTCCTTGCTCCACCGCTCTAACAACATGTGATTTAAAAATTGGTCACCTTTTACAGGTTTTTTTCTTTTTCGAATAAAGCGCATGTGTTGAAAAATTAATTCTTTATTTATCTATTTACTGTAGCTTTTTATAATTTGATCGTGCAGTTGAACTTAAAATTTAGTTAAAAAGCAACACATTCCCACTATCGGCAACTTTTCAAACTGAATTTTTCTTTCTTTCTTTCTTTCTTTTTTTTTTTTTTTTTTTTTTTTTTTGTGGAATCCTTTTTCCCTTGTCGTCATTAGTTTCCGTACAAAATTTGGTGGTCAGTAGTCTGAGCTGCAGGGTCTCAGTACCGTCAGTTGGGGGTGAGAGAAACCGCTTTGTAGAAACTGCTTGATCTTGCTTTTGGTAGAAAAATTTAAATGTTAACATTTATATTTATGTAGTTGTTGACATTTTCAGAAATGATGTATCTTTCTCAACAAACGTTGTATGTTAATTTTAAGAAATATTAAAGATAAAAAAAAATGGTAAAAGTTGACTTAATTTTTTGGTATTGATATTTTTCCATATTTATAACCCTTTTTGTTTTTGTCAAAATGTAAAGACATAATTTGTTTTAAAATAGAAGATGTGCAAATATTAACCAGATACAGTAATAAATATTAACATTTAAAACATACATATTAAAAATTTTCTTTAAAAAATTTCATTATAAGATATACATTACTATAAAACACAAAATATATCTTGTCAAAATTTGCAGGTTCACGTATGTGTATAAATACAGAGGTGCTTAAAAGAACTTAATTTTTGCAACTATTTCTCACTGCGCTCCCTAGGAGCGTTTTGATTGTATTTCTCAAGAGAAACTATTCTAAATCCAAAGAGAAGATTCAGTCCATGGTTCTGTTATTATATTCAAGACGTCACAATCAACCTTTAAGTGTAATACTTCTATCTTTCGAAAAATTTGGGAAATGTGCGCGCAAAATTTGTTTTGATATATATATAATATCGACTTTTGCCATCATCAATTAATTGAAATATGAACTTTGGATGTGCAAAAACATCTGTTTAATCATGAATGATTATGGTTATAATGATGTTGATGATTTGCATTTTCACCAGGAAATATTAATTAAATTTCCATTACCAATGTGGCCGGATCTTTGAAAACTGTAACTTGTTAAAAGCTTTTCCAATCATTCAGCGATTTTGGAGATTTTTCTAACTTCTCAATGTTGTTGGATATATATATATATATATATATATATATATATATATATATATATA
>JAOUZG010033074.1:1193170-1233310 GCA_026289955.1 Argiope argentata
TATATATATATATATATATACGAGGGCTATCCAGAAAGTAGATTACGTTTTGGAATAAAAAAATAAACAAAGTATGGGAAACAAATTTTATTATATACAGATGAAAGCCACACTCAATAGTCACCATAGTCACTTCTACATAGTCACCATTCAAATTAAGGCATTTATCTTAGCGATGTACGAGCTTGGAAATTCCTTCGTCGAAAAATTCGGCCGCCTGCGCCTTCAACCACTTCGTTACCTCTTCTTGAAGCTGTGCGTCGAAATTTGTGGAAAGTTCCGTTATTAGAACTCAAAGAAAGTTCCGTTATTGTGAACTTTCGATTTTCACGGACTTTAGCATCGACTCTTTTGACAAGTTCGGCTACTATGCTGGGTCTCCCACTTCGATCTTCGTCGTGAACATTGGTTCGGCCATTTTTAAATCTTATGACCCACTCCACCTTCAGTGATAATGTTGTCCCCATACACTTCACAAAGCTGCCGATAGATTTCTATCAGTTTACAGTTTTTTGCAGTCAGAAACCTTATTACTGCACGCAGCTCGCGGGATTTTCAATTAACGCAGACATTTCAAACCGTCACAGTATCTGAACGGAGCACCGCACGAACCTCTCACTAGCACGGCTAGATGCCGACTGAGCTGCGCAACGCTCTGACCCCAAGATGGCCGCGCTAGCCCCGCCCCTAGCGGACACAGACGAAAACATAATCTACTTTCTGGATGGCCCTCGTATATATAACTAAAATTTATCGGCTATTTAATATATACCAGTTGGGCCTTGAATAACTTAGCAACCTTGTTAATTGAACGGGGCTTTTCACAAAGCATTAGAATTAAGAGATAACGAAAAAATTTGCAGATATGTATGCTTGAATACAAACTTTTTTGAACCCAACCCAAAATGGCGTATTTAAGTCGTATAATTTTTTTTAATAAATATGTTGAGTATGTATTTTGCTTAATTAAGGTCCCTGTTTATGTGTAGAAAGCACTGTATATGTGTACAAATAGAAAAGCACACTTACTTTGGCTGACTATGTCAGAATTAGAGTTGAGTCAGTTTTATTTCCTCTACTCGGATGCTCGACGAAGAGTAGCTCTACTTTCTTTTTGCGCTGAATTATCTGGATTTATCATTTTTCAAGCAAAGCCTATTGACGTTGCTTGGTTTTGTGTGTAAGTTGCTGGAGCTGATAATCCCCCCTCATTCTAAGTAAATTTTTTAATGTTTTGTCTATACTTTTAATTCCGTATTTGACTGGCGTTGAAAGTTTTTTTTTTTTTTTTTAAATTAGTAATGGCTCCCAAAATAAAGAGGAAATTATATAATACGAAAGGAAATGCCTCATCTTTAACCAAATGCGCCATACTTTTCCTTGTCTAGTAAATGGTACAAAATGCATCATTCTGTGTCTTGTGTAGTATAAAAATACCAACACAGGAAAGTGTCGTAAATAATTACGCAATATTATTTGAGAGGGCTGTTTAGTACGATAAGATGAAGTAGCAATATAACTTCTAAAAATCAAAGAAAAGGGCCAAATATGGAAGCCAATATGAATATTAAAATGAAAAATATTAACAATGCAAGTACAACTTTGATAATTTGCAGCCGAAGTCAATAGAAATTTCCTGCAATATAACATTAATTAGTTAAGTTTTTACCGTAGTTCGGAGATTTCTTATCTTTTGTAGTTTGCTGCTTTGTCTTTTTTACAAAAGGCTTGTATTATTGCTAAGTTAGTTTCTGCACGATTTTTTAAAAGACAAATAACCTTTTTTTAAACCTATTTTATCAAATAAAGCCTTTTTCCCGAAATTAATTAATTTGCTAAACAGCATCATAAAATTGGAAGGTTTATAACTATCCGCATTCATCGTTACTTCGGAGTTTACGAGGGAATTGGGAACGCGTTTCCCGTTCTAATCAGAGCGGTGAATTGACTTGCAGAGAATAATATTGAAATGGTGACAAATTTTTCCATATTACCGCAGAATGTATGTAACGTTTTGTTTCCAATTATTTCTTAGTACTATTTGTAAAGCACAACTAGGAAGGTGGCAAGATTGGTCCCCGCCAATTACACAGAATGAGGGAAGGAGCAGTTTGATGTGTAAAAAATGTATTTACGAAAAAGCTAACCTTTTGTGGTTGATTAAACATTACCTGAGTTGCTATACGGACAAAATTAGACCTTTTACTCATGAGAGAATATATGACCGTTTACCAGGATGTTGAAACACGATCTCATTTTTATCACAGTAAACTCTCGTATTTCCTATGCTAGCAGTGAGGAAAATATCATATTTGCGAGAAGTGGCAAAACCCTGGTTGGGTAGATATCCTTATTAGCGTAAAAAAATGTCGAAACTGCATATTTATTTATTTATTTTTGCAGCTCCATCTTTCTATCGTAAAGCTGGTGAATGAGTGAAGTCTTCTGTCTTTAAAACACAAGAAAGTCTCCAAATCCCTTTAACCATCATGGACTGGGAAATTATAGTATTTATCAACCAAAGGATAAAATGATACTTACGTTTTTTATTAAATTTATAAATTTCAGGCTGCTTGTATGATCCGAAAGGATAAAGAAGCTGCATTCGTAATGGACGAACTTAGTTGCAAATTGAGCGGTGGTGTCCTTCTATTTTCAGACACCAGAAGGGAGGGGGGAAGGAAACTTTGCTTTTTTTCCGGATTAAGAGAAAAATTGTGAATATTGTTCCGTACAATATTCAACGATTTACTCTTTTTGACGATTCTACCTCACTAAGGGGTGACACATGGAACGATGAGCGTATATCTGGAATTCGTAACTTTTTTTGACGTGGATTTCCACCTCATTACTTTTTTTTTTACCCCTTGTTTATACCGTGTCCTTTTCCGGCCGTGCTGTTTTATTTTAACTTAAAATTTTCGTATTAATTGCTTGTATGGCCAACCCAGGTCTTAAGAAAAGCTTTCACAAGTCGGATGAAGAACATATAAAATATCATTAAATGTGATTATTTACCATTGCTCATCTCAAAATGATGTCAAAAAATTCAGTAAAAAAATTAATCATTTTAACATGAAAAATTATTATTCTGTAAAAGAAATTGAAATCAGGTTTTAAGGACAGAAATCTTCCATTTATTAATCATAATTTGATGTGCTGGCAGCCCTTTACAGTAAATAAAAAACTATTCTTACTTATTTTATTGTGAAAAAGTATTATTTTCCGGCAATATTACGAGTCACATGCAGTTTTTACGCCTGCTAAATCCGCGTGTATTCCGATATAACCTGATTGTGAAATTTAAATGTTTATTTTACTATATAAACGCATGCGCAAAAGCGCAGAGTTTTCAAATTCGAGAATGAGCAGTAAGAACCAGAAATATTTTTTATATTGCTTTGGTTATATAAAATACTAATCGCCTTCGGCTACTAGCATACTTTTCTATCTTATTAACTGTATCAATTTAACCATGTTAACAATTTAAATTCGTGAACTTAGTTGAATTTTGGCTGTGGGGTTTATTTGCTACAATGGGGGGATTGCTGTTTAGCAAAAGAAAAACAGCAAATAAGAGCTGCCTCATTATTTGGGCAAAATGTTTACACATATTTAAATGTAATTAAATTAATGATTTTTGTATCTAAATTTAATGTTTAATGTCGCTTTAAAAAATGTTTTAGATAAAATGTCTCTCTAAAAATTGTGATATTCGCTTAAATTTTAATTATCATGAATTTCCAAATCAAGTTACAGCTACTACATATTAAGTTAATTGTAAAGTAAACGTTTATTCTACTTAAAATAAATGAATGCATTATACATAGAAGATTATTTTGCTTTAAATGGAGTGATGATTTTAATTTTATAGGTAAAAAGTATCATAATACTGGAAAAATGGAAAGGAAAAAAAAATAATAAACTGACAAAATATGGAAAATGGACTACAATTTATTGTAATAAAGGCAATTTTATTACATAATCAAAAATTTTTTTATATAAAGCTCGTAAACAGAAGAGATATTAGAGCTAAAGTTTTGCTGAAATAATAAAAATTTTCATGATTTAAACAAAATATTTTTTTTAGAGTTGTACATAAAATTTCTTTGAAAATAAATACAAAATCTAAGAAACAACACAACTAAACTGGTGTCATTTATTATTATTATTATTATTACTTCTAAAGTGGTGTAAAATGATTTTTATGAGATAAGACTTTCAGTACTTATCGCCGAGTACTTGCTTAGTAATTATTTAAAACTAAAAATTTATATAATCATTCTCATCTTGTAATTATCTTTCACCCTCCTATATCCCACCTGCAGCTGAAGAAGGATAAATGAAATCTCATTTCTTTAAAAAATTCGCTTTTGGAAAAACTTAAGTGAATTATATGCTCATTCTTACCAGCCAATGCCTCGTCTGGCATCAGACGGGGATGCGGACAGATATTACTGTGTGTACACCACGAGAACACTTCCAGATAAATGTCTAAAGAAACGGGTTACTGTGGGAAGAGTTCATTTCACATAGGTAGAAATTCATTCAAGTTTCTTGCATTGGCTCGTTTAACGCCAAATTGGTGATATTTTGTATTATTACATTTAATTTTTGAAAACAAATTTTAAAAAATAGTTTATTTAGTTGAAAATCATTTGAGTACTTTGAATATTGAAAATATCTGATATTTCAGACCTATGTATGCAGAGAACAGTGCAAATCAAATAGAAGAACTGAATAATTATTTGTGTGTCTAACGATTACACAAAAATAAATAAACTAGAGTCAAGCATGACGAAAAGTTCATCGTCTTCATTTCATTTGTTTTAAATTTGTGTAAATGTTTAATATCAAATTATCCATTTTCCAGAGCAAACGTGAAGTAATCTACCTAATTTAACTTAAAAGCAATAGTACAGTTAATCGTAATAATTTCATAATTTTTATAAAAGGTTGTTTATATTCTGATATAAAGTAAAATGTTAATTGTTAAATATGCTTGAAACTTTTCTAAATTTATATTTATTTATTGTTTTTGAAATATATACTATTTCCCGAAACATAAAATTAGTCTTTTCTTGAGCCACATAGAGATCCAGCCAACGTTCTTGACAGATATAGTGTAGAAGGATGAAGCATGCTTTTCGTGGAATGAAATATTTATTTCAATACCCTTTACTGTGCACTGAAAAATGCAACACGCTCTACCGGTGTTGGGCATTAAATGTGTTTTTCGGTGAATGCTTGATAGGGAAGCTATTTTAACAATCCAGTTTTTTATCATAGTGCATTAGCGGCTACACGAATTCTAGAGTTTCCACTGGAGGCAATACGAGGTATTTTTGAAACATTATTATTCTCTCAGTTTCAGAATGTGTTATTCCAATATGACTGTGCTCCTGATGACAAAACATCATCATTCAGGCAGTACTTGGTCGAGGAATTTGGAGAACAAATAATCGGTGTAAGGTAGCTTTCACTTACAAGTGATCTGATTCCAATGGACTTTTTCCTTTGGGATAGTAGCAATCAGTATGTTTATGCGACTCCTCCACCAACATTGCTCGACATCTAGTGACACATTTCGGATGTTTATTCCAAATGGGTCACGCACTATGTTAAATATTGTGCAACATGAAATTCAACCGAATTTCCAAAAATGCATTGTAATTGACGATTGAACATCGAAAATAAAGGTATTTTGTGATAACTAGTTGTTTCTTTCTTACGAAAGTTTTGCACATGCCTGTATAGTAAATATCGAACAAATAAATACTTGTTTGAATCTTGTTCCAAGTATTTACGTCCACTAAATGTGAAAAAATTTATTTTTATATCGAGTTCGAAAGTTGGTTCAATGACATCCACTTAAATATTGTGGGATCATGCACTACCACAATTGTGTAGTCGGGGTGTGGTCTACATACTCAAGCAAACACAAGCTTCCAAACAAAACAGCTTATTTTCACGGCCACAATCTCTTCAACTCTCGCACACACTCCACGCTCTAACTCCATAATCACCAAGGCAACGCAAGTGCCCGCGCAGATGGCACTGCAGCGCCCTCTACGCAAGCACTACGTCACAACATACTGGCCCACGATGAAAATCTTTCATCACAACTTACAAAAGGTCTTCAATTAT
This sequence comes from Argiope argentata, assembly GCA_026289955.1. Classification (NCBI taxonomy): domain Eukaryota; kingdom Metazoa; phylum Arthropoda; class Arachnida; order Araneae; family Araneidae; genus Argiope; species Argiope argentata. The sequence goes on from JAOUZG010033074.1 coordinate 1,199,318, forward strand.
GATAACAACTATTTACAATATATAAAAACATACCACTATAAAATATTAGAACATGCATTTCAAACTTTTAAACAATTATTATAAAAATAAATAGATAAACATTAAAATACACAAAGTATCGATTTCAAACGAATATTACACAAATAAATTTTGAAATAATTCAAATATTTAATACAAAATTTTAGAGTCACTAGGTTTCTTGACAAAATGGCAATGATGAGAGTTTGGTTATAGGACGTTTAAGTTCACCATTCTGAACTCTCAAATCCACAACCCGAATGTTTCCATCAGCTCCAGGGTAGAGTTTAATCACTCTGCCCAAACGCCATTTTAAAGGAGGTAGATTATCGTCCTTCACAAGCATCAAATCATTTACGTTCAAATTTTGTCTACTTCTTTGCCATTTTGTCCATTCCTGCAATTGTGACAGATAATCCGAAGACAACGTCTCCAGAATTGTTGAAAGATCTGCTGTATCAGTCTCCAACGTTTAACTGGCGCTATTTTATCATCCATCACATTAGGCTCAGGAATGGCTGTTAGAGCAGTTCCAATGATGAAATGTCCAGGAGTCAGGGGACTCAACTCACTCGGGTCATTGGAAATAGCCACCACAGGTTTGGAGTTCACGCTCGCCTCAATCTGGGTTACCAAGGTGAGAAATTCCTCGGAAGTGAGTAGTTGGGCACCAATCGTTCGTTTCAAATGAGTTTTCATTTGCTTAATGCCATTAGCCCATAGACCTCCGAAATGGGGTGCAGAAGAGGGATTGAACCTCCACGTGATGGTCTGCTTTGCCAATTCGCTGTGGAATTCCTCAGATGCTAGGAGTTCTGAAATATAGATTTTGAGTTCCCGATTAGCACCAACAAAGTTAGTGCCCCGATCAGAAAACATTTCTTGGGGTTTGCCTCGACGAGCCACAAATCTCCTTAACGATGCCAAAAAAGCCTCTGATGAAAGATCACCAACTACTTTCAAATGCACTGCTTTTGTTGCGAAACATATAAATAAGCGCACGTAACACTTGATAGGTCTCACGCCTCTGCCCTTGCGGGGTTTTACATGGAATGGCGCAGCATAGTCGAGGCCCACTCTGGAGAAAACTTTGCCGGCCATAACTCTAGGTGCAGGAAGATCGGCCATGACTTGTGATGCAGTACTGGCTCGATTTTTAAAGCATTTTATGCAATTCCGAATAACTTTGCACACTGCTTCTCTACAATTTATTATCCAGAACTTCTGTCGTATATCCGAAATAGTTAGGGATGTTCCCCCATGAAGATGAGTTTCATGAAAGTGCTTAACAATCAACTCAGTCACGTGATGCTTTTTCGGAAGGAGAGCTTGATGTTTTTGGCTCTCAGGCATATTAGCATGCTTCAATCTTCCTCCAACCCGAAGCACACTCTGACCATCCAAGAAGGGATTGAAGGAGATAACTCTGCTATTTGATTTAATAAGTTTTCCTAACTCCAAATTTGATATTTCCTCCTTGAACGCTTGCTTTTGAACTAGCCCCACAATAACGTTCGAAGCTCTATCAAGTTCTAACACCGTCAAAGCTCTTTTGACATTTGATACCTTAGGGTTGGCATTATTCATGAATTTAAAACACCATGCCACAACTCGTGTAAGCTTTCTCCAAGAAGAAAACCTTGAAAGAATATTATTTTCCTTCTGTGTAATCGATACAGCGCTAACAGTTTTTCGTTGCTCTTCCAAGAAGCCTTCTTGCAGTTCAGATTCCACATTAAACGGAACGTTTTTATTATCAAATTCAACTTTTCTTAGCCAAAATGGGCCACGAAACCAAGTTTCGTTATTCACGAGATCGACCAACTTAACATTTCGAGGCATAAGGTCTGCAGGATTTTCAGTACCCCTGCAAAAGTGCCACTAATTGGGAGCGATTGAATTCTGAATTTCCCTATCACGGTTTGCCACAAACGGCAAACCATTATTCCAATTATTAGCGGAACCTCGAATCCAGTGTAACGCTATTTGTGAGTCACTAAAACAATGAATATTATTACTTCTGATTTTAAAAAGTTTTTTCACATATTCAGCAACTCGTGTAGCAACAGTAGCTGCCATTAACTCAAGGCGGGGAAGCGTTAACTTCTTTAGAGGGGCTATCCTACTTTTAGATATTACAAAGGATGTCTCTAAAGTAACTGGGTTTTGAAAGTACGCTACTCAACCGTATCCCTTTATACTAGCATCTGCGAAAACAATTAAGATCATATCCTCTATTTTAATTCCTGCGCCACGCAAGAAATATTTTCTAGGCATACTAAAACCAGCAAGTTCTTCAATCTCAGAACACCAAATCAAGAATTTATCTCTCAGCTCCTCCGACACCTCGCCATCCCAATCGCATCCCGATTCCCACAGTTCTTGTATCATAAATTTATCTCTAACTACATATGGCGAAACCAAACCAATTGGATCATACATTTTGGCTACAGTTTGCAAAATGATTCTTTTAGTTATTTTGTGTATACTCAATAATTCTCTTAACTGTAGCATATCTAACCCCAAAGTGTCTTGATCTGTATCCCAAGCTAAACCTAGTATTTTTGTAGAGTTTGAATTTAACCTATTCCGTTTTTGATCCACAACTCTCTCAAGTTTCTATAATTGCTCTTCATTTTGTGGAGATGCCTGCCTGCATCTTTTAAAATATCTACCGCAGTGGTCGATAGATAAAAGGCTTTATCATCGTTTTCGGTCCTATGTAAAAGATCATCAACATACAAAACCATTCTCTATATGGCGTTTAATAGTTGCTGAAAGTATGAAAGGCGATTGACAAGTTCCAAAAAGCAAACGAGCCATTCTGAATAACTGAAATGGCGAATTCCCATCATCACTAAACCAAATAAATTTCAGATAGTTTTTCGAATTCTCCTCTAGCAAAATAGAATGAAATGCACCTTTTATATCTGCACCAAACGCTACTTCATGTAATCTGATTTTTAAAATGATATCTAATAAATTACTTTACAAGTTTGGACCCGGAATTAAACATTCGTTCAATGATTTAGCCCCCCTGTCCTTAGAAGAACAATCGAATACGATGCGAACGGCAGCAGTCGCCTTATCAAGACGGTTTACAGGACTATGCGGGGCAAAATAGCTATGCATCTCATTATCATAATCATCCCCGTTCGGGCATTTTTCAATTATCCCTGTCTCCAATTGTTCACTAATTAATCTTATATTCGTTAAACAAGCACTCATTTTTTCTTGATTTATTTTCTAGTTTCAAAAATCTCTGCTTGGCAATAAGAAAGTTATTTTTAAGTTCCGACTTTCCTTCCTTAAATAAAAGTCCAACAGTGTACCTTCCATTTTCAAAACGCAAGTTCTTTTTAAACAAATCGATAACCTCTAAATCTTTACGCGATAATGAATCACTATCTATCATAAAATTTTCCTCTAATCGCAAAAACGACTGAAGGTCAAAACATTTTTGGAAATCGTTCACCTCGCCAATAAATGCTGAATATGAATTAACACCCGTCACATCTTGATTTGTTAAATTTTGCCCACAGATTGTATCTCCAAACAGTGTTTGAATCAAAAACAAATCCTCTGATATTTTTTTCATCGGCCGAAGTTGTACAGCCCAAAAGTAATTCATTCCAATCAAAATACTTCTTTATCTTTCACCGGAAAGATCATCTGCATGGCGCAGATGCTCTCTTCGTATGAATTCCACAACAAATGGCGAAAGTTGACCTTCAATTGAACTTGAGTCATTAGATATTTTATCTGTGATATAAACTTCAATATTTATGGTTTTCGATGAATTATTTCTATTCGTAAGAGTTACAGAGCTAACCGGAAATTCCTTTTCTTTGCAGTTATTTCCGAAGGAATATACTTTTAATTTCTCTACTCCTTTTATGGGCAAGTTTAATTCCCCGGCTAACTGGATGATTTGTCGTATCTTTCTTTCTTTTAACGTTTCTTTCTTTCTTTTTTTCCTTCCTTCCATCTTGTGCTCATCCAATTGGTTAGAAAACTTAGTGTTATAGGCATCGAGGACACATGATGGCATTATTTTATGTACTTTTATATCGTGTATTTAACATCATTGGCATTAATCGTTTGCAAGATGTGACGAAATTGGGAGCTGTCGGATTTCGAGGAAAGCATCATTAATGGATATGATAGAAATGGGGAATCATTAAGGGACATATTTAATGAGTTAAATATTCGAAAACCGACAGTGGCTTTTGTGATTAAGCGTGAATGTGAATGGGGATTGTCTGAACGTGCTTTGACCGGCGGACTCACAAAACTAAGAGATTGAGATCAAAGAGGGTTGTACAAAAAAATCCATAAAAATTATACCAAACCGATGACCCACATAGTCCAGAGTTCCAACAAGACATGCATCCGGGATTGCTTCGTACCATAGAACCTGTAGGAAACGAAATTATATGAAATATTTTCTGTTGCGCAGTTGGCAACAGCTGTTAATATGAAGTTAGGTTTATGAAAGAATAAGGTGATGTTTTGATATTTTTCAGTCTAATTTAATACCGGCAAACCCAAATATTTTGGTGCCGAAACATTCTCGTTTAAGTCATACAAAACTGTTTGTTTAAACTTTCGATAAGAACCTGAATTAAAATGTCAACCGTTGAAGAGACATTTGATTTACTTAAACGTATATGATCAATTCGCGTCGGCATTACGAAACTGAATAATTCAACTAGTGAGGAAACCGATTTAGAATATGACGTTGAACGCTTAAAGACAAAATAAACGAACTAACCTTGGCAGATGATAAAATCCACGAACTTCTAAACGATGAAGAATATAATGAAGATACAATAGAGTGCGAAAAATATACAGATAATGTTCATTTATCGATGTTTATTTATTAAAAGAGAGCGAATACGAACACCGATTTTTCCTCGCCAAGATATGACAGTATAAATGGGGAGCTACCGCCAATAGCTGGTGGTATAGATTACGCATCTGCATCTTCAAAAATTACAGTAAACTTACCTTCAGTAAAATTAAATATGTTTTGAGGCGAAATTGAAGAATTTCACAGTTTTTGGGAGCGTTTTGAAAAATGCATAGACAAAAATGAACGTTTATCGCTTATTGACAAACATGTTTTTCACGAGGATATTTAGATGGAGAGGCACAACGACTACTTGAAGAAATAAGTATAATTCTTGACATTTGTATAACATTTGTATAGCAAAAGATATTTTAAAATCGAAATATGATAATAAGGTTTAAATACTACAAAGTCATCTTGATTATTTAGAAAACCTAATACCTATTAAAAATCTATCTCCATCAGCATTAAATGAGTTATATATCGATTGTAATAGAAGATTACGAGCATTGAATATGTAGAAGCTATATCTGTATTATTATTATCTTTGTTTTCACAAGTTTTTTCTTAAAGAATTGGCAACTCTAGTTGCTGGTTGTTGGAATAAAAAATGATGTTGCCTTATATAGCTTCGATCCTTTTTAATATGAAATACAATCTGTATTAATCATTCTGAAATTATAATAATATTCTTATAACATTATCTTTATGAACTGAATATAACAGCGCTACAATTGGTGACCTTAAGTGTGAAAAGTATTTTTATCCAGTAGTATGGCTACTGGCGACTCTTCTGTTTTGAACGCTGCAAATGAACGATTTGAAGCGAACAAGGTAAGCGTAAAAATTCCTCCATTTTGGGAAGAGTAACTTGAAATTTGTTTTTTCCAAGTAGAAGCCCAATTTTCCATTGCAAATATAAACACAGATCAAACTAAATTTAATGATCTTGTCGCACAGTTAGAAGCGAAAGTAGTTGAAAATATATGGGATATAATTCAAAGTGATCGGAATGATAAGTGTGTTGCGGCAAAAGAGCAATTGTTCAGTACTTTTAAAGAGAGTGAAGAAAAAAGTATAACAAAATTGCTTACAGGAATTTCTTTGGGCGATATGAAGCATAGTCAAACTACTGAGAAAGATGAAATCGCTTTGCGGAACAAATATATCCGATTAAGTTTTGCGTACTCTGTGGCTTGGCAAGCTGCCAAAATACATTAAAAATATTTTGGTTGTAAGTAACGAAGATTTCGACAACTTGTCAATAATAGCAGATAGAATATTTGAAATGAGTTCATCTACAGAAATTTATTCTGCTGGTTCTGAAAATTCTATGATGAGTACAAAGCTGGAAAAAATCTCTAAGCTAGAAAAACAAATTTCGGAACTAAAAGTGCACAGACAGGTTAGAAATAAATTTATTCAATCCGATTTTCTTCGAGCTAGGAGTCGTAGTCAGTCTAGAAAGAAATACAATCCTAATGGAATATTGTGTTATTTTTATTTCAAATTTGGAAATAAATGTTACCCTAATAAATGCAAAAGTCCATGCAGTAGGAAAGAGTTGGAAAACTCCGAACAGCAGTAGTTTCTACGGCAGATTCTGCTGCAAAGGAATTTGAAGATTGCCGTAATTACCGTTTATTTATTACCGATAAAACAACCGGTTTATGCTTTCTTGTTGATAGTGGTGCTGACCTTTCTATTATTCCAGCCACATCAAACCATAAAGTATGCAATTCCTTTAAATTGTATGCTGCAAATGGAACGGTAATACCCACATTTGATTTAAAATTTTAAACTTTGGATTTAAGCCAACGTCGACCATTCCAGTTTCCTATCGTAATCGCTAAAGTAGATCGTGCTATCTTATGCGCAGATTTTTTAACCAAATTTAAATTACTAATTGATATGCACAATAGATGGTGTTACAAATTTATCAATTTGAAGCCATATTACGTGAATAACAAGCGCCGATAGCATAAACACGACTGATAAAAATTCTCAGTATGCAAAATTGTTACAATATCCGAATTTAACCAAACCCAATTTGTTAATTTCTATTTCAAAACATAATGTGAAACATCATATAGCTACAAAAGGCCCACCTGTTTTTTCAAAAACTCGCCAGTTAGATACAAATAAATTAAAATTAGACAAACAGGAGTTCAAATTTATGTTAAATAATGATATAATTAGACCTTCAAAATCTTTATGGGCCAGTTCACTCCATTTAGTAGTCAAAAAGGATGGAAGTTTACGACCATGCGGGGACTACAGGCGCTTAAACGCAGAAACGATTCCCGATCGTTATCCTATTCCATGAATAGAAGACTTCCATCATATTAAAAAAAAATCTTCACAAAATTGATCTATTTAAGGCATATTTTCAAATCCCAATAGTGGTAGAAGATAAAGAAAAAACAGCCATCATAACACCATCCGGCTTATATAAATTTAACGTTATGAGCTTCGGGTTAAGGAATGCCCCATCGATATTTCAACGTTTTATTAACGAAGTGTTTTTTTTATTGGACTTTGTTTTTGCATATTTAGATGACATTTAAGTAGCTTCTTCAACCGAAGATGAACGTTCAGAGCACCTAAAATTAGTTTTATCTCGTTTAAATAAATATAGTCTTCCTATAAATCTTGGATAGTCGATTTTTGGAGAATTTTTAGGATATCTGATTACTCCTCAAGGCTCTCAATCTCTTCCTGAAAGAGTAAATGTTATCTTGAATTATAAGTTACCGGAAACTATTCATGAATTGCGAACCTTCCTAGGTCTCATTAATTTCTATAGGCGATACATCAAAGATGCTGCAAAAAACCAAGCAATTCTTCATGAGTATTTAAAAGTTTCCAAAAAGAAGGATAAACATAAAATTCCGTGGACTGATGAAACAAAAGAAACATTTGAGCAGTGCAAAAAAGATCTAGCGAATGCTGCATTATTAAGTTTTCAAAATCCTGACTCAACGTTAGCGCTCTTCAGTGATGCTTCAGACTTCGCTGTTGGATCCGTCCTGCAACAGATGGAAGGAGAAAGTTGGAAACCCTTAGCCTTCTTTTCTAAGAAGTTGTCTAATGCTCAGAAAGGATATAGTACTTACGACAGGGAACTGTTAGGCATATACCTTTCAATCAAACAATTCAAGCATATTCTTGAAGGAAGAAAATTTATAATTTACACCGATCAAAAACCTTTGATATTTGCTTTTCAACAACAACAAAAAAATGAAAAAGCCTCTTCTAGACAATTACGTCATTTACAGTATATCTCAGAATTTTCAACAGATATTCGTTACGTTGGAGGAAAAGGAAATACTGTCGCAGATTCATTATATAGGATAGAAACTATCTCAGAAATAGATTATGATAAAATTGCAGAAGTGCAAATTGATAATCAAGATCTTAAAAAGATACGCTTGAAACCGTCTTTGATTTTCAAACAATATCCTCTGGATTCAGGAAAATTACTTTGGTGCGATATTTCAACTACAAACATTCGTCCATTTATACCTCAAGAATTTCGAATGCAAGTTTGTCACAAAATTCATGACTTAGCACATCCTGGTGGGAAATCTACTGTTAAGCAAATATCTTCCAGATTTATATGGTTCAACATTCGGAAAGATATCAACCAATGGGCAAAGTCTTGTATCCACAGTCAAAAGAATAAAATTAACAGGCATACATGCTCGCAAACTGCCAATTACAACAAAGTCGATGATAGATTCTCTATTATTCATATTGACATCATAGGTCCATTACATACTTCCGAAGGTAAAACGTACTGCCTGACTTGCATCGACCGATTCACATGTTGAATAGAAGTTTTACCTTCAGCAAATGTAACTTCCGAAACAGTGATTCGAGAACTTTATGATCTTTGGCTTTCACATTTCGGGATGCCTTATCGTGTTATCGCCGATCAAGGTAGTCAATTTCGGTCTGAACTTTTCTCAAATATTGGAATTATATGTGGTTTCCATATAAATACAACAACAGCTTACCACCCACAATGTAATGGAAAAATTGAAAGGGTCCATCGAACCTTAAAAGCCGCAATAAAAGCGCATAATTCCATTAAGTAGACTAAAACCTTACCTACAGTATTGTTGGGGCTAAGAGCTGCTCTGCGTGGTGAAACGAATTACACCATTGCCCAAATGGTTTATGGACAACCTATCAGCTTACCAGGAGAGTTTTTTGAAAAAAATAAAAATAGCTGAAATACTGATACGTTTGCGAAAGAATTACAAAAAACAGATGGAACAGTTAAAACCATTAGAATCTCACCGAGAATCTTCTAAATCTGTTTTCATTCACAAAGACTTGGGCCATAGTACACATGTCTTCATACGTGTGGATAGAATTCGGAAGCCTTTGGAATCACCGTATGATGGACCTTTTCTAATTGTGAAAAGACGTGAAAAATATTTCACTGTTAAAATTAAGGGCAAGGATATAAATGTATCCATTAATAGATTAAAACCTGCATATCTGTTAACTGACAATCAGGTTACCCTTCTGGAATCAGGTCATGCCCAGATAGTGACCAAAGAAACGCTGACGACAACAAATACAGAAACTGAAAAGCAACCATCAGACCTGTTAAACAAAAATGCTCAGACGAAAAAAATTACAGGCTCTGGTAGACATGTGAGATTTCCAGCGCATTACAGGGATTGAGTACATTCCGTTGGTTATTGTTATTTCATTTGTGTATATATATATATTTGTATAATAGAAAATTAATCGTGTAGCAAAATGTATTGTTTTCATTACTAAACAGGAAAGTATTTTTTAGCTGTATTTTATTAAATGGCTTGTGTAACATTATTTGTATATAGTTTTTCTTTCTATGAATTTTAATATTTTATATAAGGAGTAATTTACTTACTGTAATGAGTATTCAAATGTTAACAAGAAGTTGAATTTTATTGTCAAAATATGCCATTCAATGCATTCTCTATGTATCGTACCTTTATTACTTTATTATTTTTTTACAACGGCAATTATAATATCAAAACATTAATTATTATTTTAATAATATAAAAATATTATTTCATTTGTGTATATATATTCCTCTCACATCTGTATAAATTTCTTGTTGAAAACTGTCTCGTAACTCCATTATTACTGGGGAAGGAGTGATGTAGCAGCTATATATCTGTATTATTATTATTTTTGTCTTCACAAGTTTGTTCTTAAAGAATTGGCCACACTAGTTGCTGGTTGTTGGAATAAAAAATGATGTTGACATGATATAGTTTCGCTTCTTTTAAATATGAAATATAATCGGCATTAATCATTCTGAAATTATAATAATGTTATTATAACATTATCTTTATGAACTGAATATAACAGCGCTACAAATACCTTAAGTGAAAATGCACAATCATACGGAGGAATTTCGGCTCCAAAAACTACTCAATGCTTTTCCACATGATATATGTCGCAATGGAGTCAATTCATGGGTGACATGTCAGGCACCAAACTAACCGATTCTGTTCAATTTTCAACCGCTCTGCGCATCTCGGGATGTCTGCCGATAACGTTGGTGAAAGCATTGCAGTTGCATGTTACGCTAGCCGAATAATCACTAAAAATGTTTGATATTTTTTTAAAATTTAATATTTGGAATTATTTAGTAATGTAATTTTCTTTCTTGCATTAAAATTTCAATTAGTATTTTCAATGCAATTTATTAATATCGTCTGTCTTATGTCTAATTTATTAATATTGCTTTTTAATTTGTTTGCTACCCTTTTATTCTTTACTTTCCCATATTTTTTTTTTGTCCAAAAGATAAATTTTGACAAATGGCTACGGCGGTATTTTTTAAAAATTACATATTTTCTTTTTTTTAAAATTTAAATGTTAAATCACTGAGAAAAAGAACGCATCTTTCTCTGTATGTTGAATTTTATGAATATAGTTTTAAAAAAAAAATATTACTCTTAGATAAGTTAAGATTTTGAAGCTTTTCAATAAAATTATTACATTTTTTCTTAAGTAATGATTTTTATTAAGAGACTTTGATTATTTAATTTTTAAATAAGGATTTTTAATAAGAGATTTTCTTAAGTAATGATTTTTATTTAAGACTGATGTTTTCAGTTTGCTCAGAAGAAAAAACATAAAACTCAAATTTTTATATATTGAATAAATTTTGTTTGCAATTGCAAATTATGAAATTTAAAAGGTATAGATACTATTTTTTAAAATCTATGCAACCTATGAACCAGTTATTTTATTTCAACTTATAGAAATCATTAAAGGACAAACAAGTAAAATTATGCCTTCATAATTTTTATTTACACGTTACAAAAAAAGGAAGATGAAATATATAGGATAATTATTTGAAAAAAATATGATTAAATGGATGTTTCAGTGTTCTTACCTATTTAAAAAACCAACATTCTTATTAACATTTCTTTCTCTAGACTCAAAGAATGTAAACATAGTATGGATAGAATGTCAAAGTAAACGAGGAAATCAATTTTATTCAACTGAAACGTTCAGAATTCTGAACAACATTTTCTTTATCACCTATAAAAACATAATGTTGAGCAATACACTTTTAAGACAGAATATATCTGAAATGTATTTTAAAATTTTAAAGTTACATTGATAAAAATTACTCTGGACTAATATAAAATAAAACATACAATGCAGTAAATCTAATAAACAAGAATAAGATCATGATATATACAAATATAAAAGTAAAATAGGATATAAAGAGGAGTTGAAAGGATATGCTTTTATAGAATTTTACGATTTAAAATCAATAGGTTAAAGAAATTTAAAAAAATGAAACATCCATGACGCAAGGAAGATGAAAATAAAAAAAAATATATAGCAAATATTGCCACAGAAGTTGATTTTCAATGAAAAGACCTATATTTTTAAAAACAGAAATCGCTAAATTGCACAATAGTATAGCATGATATTATATGATGATCAATTTCAGTTTAAATAAAGAAACTAATGACATTTCATTCTAACTATAGCAACAGTTACTTGACATAAATTTGACTTGAATACATTACAAATAAACAAATCTATTAAAAAAACCAGTAATAATGATTTCTGGAGCCATCCATTTTGCTCTTCAGTTATTAGATGCGATTACATATCAATAACAAAATAATATGAATTACTACAAGGTAAAGAAAGCTTTAAGGTTCATACTTAAAAAGTAAAACCTCAAAATGCATTTCATTATAAAGCCAAAAACTAAAAGTCAAATACAAACAATTATTTGATGTTAATTATGGTCTTTGAAAGTTATACAACATGCAAGTAATCTAAAACACTAAATTGATGTTATATAAGCAAGTATAAAGCCCCTATAAAATATTTATACAATTCTTGAAATGGCTTTTTCTACTGTAACTTTATATGAGATATCTTGAAGTTATCAATTCTTCCAGTGATATTAAACTGAGTACAGACCTTCAAAAATTTATTTTCAATTTATATCCAATTTTTTTAGTTCATGTTCAATTTAAAAACTTTTATCTGCCATCACAAAATCATTCAGTTCTAATACATCCATCAGATAGCTTTTAATTTAAAAAAATCCTTGTCAGATATGCTATCACAGTGTAATTGTGAAATGAAGTTGACAGCTCTTGAAGGCATTATGACTATCATATATTTTAAAATATTTGCTTCCTCATAAAAACTGGAAGTCATTTGCTCTTCTGTTGGATTGGTAGGTTTCTATGCAGTCAATAATGAATCTGGAGTCTTTATTTTCAAAAATCAGCCGGATTTTTAATTTTAAAAAATCAAATGGATATTTCGACTTATTTAATTTTTGAAGATCTGCTTCAAAATTAAAAGAATATATAGAGAGAAAAACCTTTCTTTAGTGAAATTTGTCAATGCACTCATTTTAATATTATTAACAATATCCTGAAGGAATGAATCTTTTTCACAGAATCCTGAAGTTCTTAAAACTCATTTTGCAAATAGTGGAATTTTTCAGAAAAAGTAGTGCTAAAGTATGTAGCACTCAATTTATGAAATTAAGAGCACTTTTAATACAATACATCAATTATAAATGCTGGTAACAATCAATACGAAAATTGGATTTTCAGTAGTTGAAAAAGATTCCTTTATTTAATAAATATTAAAGAAATTTATTCATCTCCACCCAAGTTAGCATTAGAGCCCCTAATTTTAAGTTAAGAGAGATATTTTTTACAACAAAAGTTTGTTTACTTACATCAATTAAATTTAGATAAGATTTTTTGGGAGAAATGTAATGTAATATTTAAGTAAACATTTCAAAATCTTCTAAGCATATTCAAAATTATCAGAAAATATCATCAAATGTCAATAAAGAAAATTAGAAATGCACTGACGATTTTGTTTAATTGTCTCCATTTGTTTTTGAGGGTAAATCACGTACCGATTTCTTGTCCTTCGAGAGATTTTCTAAAAACTACTTAAACAGTTTTGGGTTTCAATTTTTTTGTATTTTGTAAATAGAAGCACAGTGAATGAATTCTTCAAAATAAACGGCGTATATCACAAACTTCGAAAACAACAATCTTTTATTCCAAAGCTAACGGCCGATGTCAGGATTGTTGAAAGGAAACTAAAAAAAAAATGCATTTCATCATGGCAATAACGTGTCTCGCATTAAAACATCCATCAGCACATTAGTATTTCATCTTTTAACATTAATAAGAGGAAAGAAAACGACTGAAAATTATAAAAACAAATGTAAACAAAAAAATCCGCTTCATACTTGGCGGAGGGCGTTAGTGATAGACTCATCGAGAAAAGCGTTGCGAATGAAGATTTAAATGTCAAGCGCAGAAGTCACATGACATGTGCTATTTACGTCACATGAATTGACACCATTGGGCTGTATACGCCAAACATGAAAACTTGGGTGAAGGTGACTTTGCAAAATTGATGAAATTTTTAGCTGAGGAAGTTGAAGGAGCAGTTACTGCAAATAAAATTAAAGGCTTACTAGTTTCAGAATACTTTATAAATTCCTATTTAGAAAATTTCAATATACCTTTTTGCCTTTTCTGCGAAATTGCCGAGTATTGGCCTCAACATTGCATCTTTGTGACAGATATAGATGCACGCATACATAAATTGAAGGCTGCCAACGGATGTTTCCTGCGTTCTAAACAAGGTTACGACTAAAATAATTATTATAAAGATAAATACTGCTGTTCCAATTGCTAGAGAAAACACCATGTATTAATATGTAAAATTCCATCTGAGGAGAAGTTTGCGACTGCATCTACAAACAAAATTGATATACTTAAGTCTAATTTTATTCATTAGCAAACTGCGCGAGTTTTCATAACGGGTCCAACTGGGATTACAAAACTTACACGTTGCCTTTTGGATGGTGGAAGTCAATATAGTTTCGCTTTTTCTGATTTTGTAAACAATTTGAAACTTCCAGTTATTTCAACCAGACCTTTGGAACCCAAACGTCCCAGTCTTCATCTAATTTTAGCCAAACGCGACAAGTTAAATTTCAGTTATCAAGCTTCTGCGACAAATCTAAAATCAACATTATTGCATTCGAAAACCTCAATAAGTATGAATCATATCCTTCATCAAATGACATTGCACGCTTCGCGAAAAACAAATGACTGAAGATTGCGGACCCATGTGATTCACTGCCGAACTTACCAATTGAGATTATAATCGGTGCAGATTTCTTATGTGATGTCGTGAATTCTGAGCCTCTAGTCAAGCTGTCAAATTCTCTTACTAAGGTTCTTTCAATTCAATCACAGGCAACAGTCTCCATCATTCTTATTGTTCATAATATTAATGTAGATACTTCACCTTAAGCATTGGACAATGGTGGTACGCGAATTCTGGAACTTAGAAAGCATTGACATACAACCAATTCAAGAGAAAAAACACCTGAGACTCTGAACTCTTGACAAACTTTCATCAATTATTTGAAATCATCGATGGCAGACGAGTAGTAAAACTACCACGGAAACCAGAAGTTCAACTTTTATCAAACAATTATAAAATCGCAATTCGACGTTTTAATTCTCTAACAAGAAAACAACACAGAGACGTAGATTTTAAACAAGAATATTCTGAACACATGCAAGATTACATTAATAAGAAGCAAGTTGAAATCGTATCACATGAAGCACGCTATAAAGAACGTTTATTTTACTTACCCCATCACGCAGCAAAGAAAATAGCAAATGAAGAAACCAAGTGTCGTATAATTTTCGACGCATCTTCCCATCCGCCAGGTCATCTATCTTTAAGCGACGAAAATAGATTCGAATGAAACAGTGCGTTCCCAGTTTCAACAAACTAGTAATGCCCTAAAAGAATTTGATGTAAGTGATGATAATACAGTGGTATCAAAAGCTAAAAGTTTCTTGGATGTAAAATAAGAAATGCCATTTATTTTATGTTTAATAGTATGGTTTACAATATTTTTTCAAAATTAACGCTATAAATAAACTATTTCAAGCAAAAATAATTGTTCTTGACTCGGCTTTCAATTTGGTCAATAAAATTAAAAGCGTAATCCGAAACTTAAGATTATAATTAAATATATTTTTAGACGAAGCAAAAGAGCTATCACTTAATTTGTACATTGAGAACATTTTCCTGGAAAACTAATTTGAAAAAGGAAAAGATTATATTTCGAATTAGCAGAAGACGAAGTTATAACAAGGAATTTATTTTTTAACTAAGTAATTGACACTGTTATTGCACAAATAGAAGATAGATTTAAAAAGTATATCAAATATTATTTCTGATTTCAAATTAATCACTGATATAAAAACTTGAAAAGCATGAATTTGTGAAATGTTCCAAAAGCTTTGTAAAACTTTCCAAAATTTTTTTTATTACAAAGATGTAGATGAAAACCTAATCCATAAAATTTATTTGCTAAGGGATTTGATTTTGAATGAAAGTGATGTGTATGATGCACAAGGCATATTACACTACATACTAAATAATAATTAAAATGAGTTACTCCTAAATGAATTAACTGGGTTAATTTTCTTTACTCTACCAGTTACTATAGCATGTTTTGAGCGCTCTTTCAGGAAATTAAAATTGATAAAGAATTATCTTTGGTCAAGCATGTGTTTAGAATGCTTAAATGCATCTGCTATATTAAGCCTTGAAAAAGAAATTGCAAAAAATTGTAATTTTTCGAAGTAGTTGATGCATTAATAAACATTCATCAATAATATATGTTCGTATTTAATTTTTTTTTCTTCAGCAAAAATCAGCGCCCCAAATGGTTTCTTGCACCCGGACCTCTTCAGAGAGAATCTCGGCTATGGCATTCTTAAACAGAACTTACAAGTTTTACCGTGGGAAAAAAAAACGAATATATCAAAGAAAAGGACCCCCCCCCCTTCAATCATCAATCATTCTCTTATCAATACGAGAAGGTTGATCCTCATAAATTTATGGCAAATTGAAAATTAGTTCAGCTCCAATTGGCTAAATATTTCAAGCTGTCATCAAGGGTTCAAGATAATGTTCTTTAAAACAGTTACTTTCAATCGAAGTAGTTACAAGACTGAGATAAACATACTATAACGTATAGAAGAACTAAACCTCCTTTGAATGAGGTGAATAATATCATAATTTCATTTTATTTTAATCTTGTATTAATTATTAACTTATTAAAACATGATATCTTTTAAACATATCTAAAAAAATTCTGCGAATAGAAATCTTATTACATAGGAAAAAAATGCAATTAAATGCCTCAAAAACACTGGGGTTGAATTTATATATATATGTAGATATATATATAGTTTTAACATTATAGTTAATCATTTATATATATATATATATATATAACAATTTTAACTTGTCGGAAATAATGTAATTGTATCTTTTCTTCACAATCATTAAAATAGTTATTGAAATTTTGGTATTATATTTACATATCTACATTCATATTTATATATATATATGATTTACGTTAATTCTTCTTTCTAATACATTAAATTATAGAGAATCTTTTAAAAATGATTATTTTTAAAAGCAAAATAGATCGTTAATGTGTAACTAATAACCATAAATTGAAACGGCATGTTTTTCAGTTATATTATTAAAATTTTTGCAGATGAGAGCCTTATTATTTTACTTTTAAGTTTCTTATCTCGAAACATCTGCCTTTAGCTGTATTTATAAATATGTTTTATATATTTTTCAGTAATAAACCTACAATCAAAAATATGTTGACGTCTTTTGTTAGTTTTTCTTTGGTAATTTGGGTAGTTGATTTTAATTATTCTACTTTACTTTTAATATTTTCTGAATTGATAACTGAAGAGCTTTGCATCAAAAATCTAGACCATTTGTACTTTCTGGCTGTTACGGCCAGTAAACATCAAATATTAAAAATTAAAAATAATTCGAAATTTTTGTAACAGAATTTGCATAAAAATATTAAAGAAAGTTTCATAAGGAGATAGTACTTAATAAATCACCAGTTATTATAATTATTGCTTATTATAATTTTTATTAATTATATATTAACCACATAAGCTAGTTACTTTTAAAATTGATTATAATGATTATTATTATTAAATTCGAGAAAAGTTTCTAGCCCCCCGTCGAATATATTTTGCCACCTTCCCCTCCTTCGACGGAAAATTGCTTCCACCGTCTCTGTTCTCACAGTCCTTAAAGAGGCAGTAAATACATTTTTTAAAGAATCAAAATCTAGATAATAAAAATAGTAGCCATTTTTATGATTACTGAGCCAATTATTTCGTACCCTTTTATGAATATGTACATTATTGTTGGATATTTTGAATCCATATTTTTCAATCCCAGACCATGATCCCAATTTTCATACGGTTGGTGAATGCTTTGCATATTTTTGTTGGCAACACTACAGGTGTGTCAAAGACACATAAAAGCTGTATGTATTTTTGCGTTGGGGTTGATGCTGACTTCGCGAGGAGCGAATGAACGTCTAAGATATGCCCCAACCGGGTTCATGTTGTATTATGCTCTTGTTTTTATTACTCAAAGAAACGAGTTTTTTTAATAACTGGTTAATAAATCTATATTTTAAGAAACCCGGCTCCTCATTTTAAAGCATAGCCGACAACAATTATCAATGACATAAAACAGGGGGCGTGAATTATCTACTGGGTGGGTCATACTTAATTTGTAGGTAAGGAGAATTGGTAAAGTTGCTTGCTGCTGCTGCTCGCTTATTGGAATAATCTCCCTAAGGTCAAGCCATAAGTTTTTGATTACAAAACCATCCGAGCTGCTCGTTTGAGGTTGAGCAAGGCACGCCGAAATTGAACCGTAGAAGCGTTGAAACAGGTTCACTGAAATGATGAATGAAAGTTCATTTTTTACCATTCGGATTGTAGAGTCTGGGTTTGGCCTACGCATGGAGAACGGCTTTTGTCAGAATGTATAATTCATACAGTAAAGTTTGATGGAGGTAGAATTATGGTTTGGCGATATTTCTCATTTTATGGACTTGGAACCTTCATATCAATTCATGGTAAGCTCAACGTCGATTCCTACTTCATTATTCTAGACAACAATAGGCTTCCTACGGTCCGGCAGTTTTATGGGTTGGATCATTATTATTTCTATGATGGCAACACCTCATCATTTTGTGAGGCCCACAATGGATTGGTACGGTGACAATAGGGTGAACTGACTGTCTTGCCCAGAGACTAGATTTGAATCTTATAGACAACCTCTGGGACTAGTTGGATCACCGAATTAAGGGATGCAGAAACCGTCCAAAATCGATGAAGGAACTTGCTTGTCTTCTCCACGCCGAGTGAATGAAAGTACCGCTGTCTATTATGCAAACTCTTGTGGAAAGTATGCCCGGAGAGTGAAGACTGTAATTGCATCAGGTGGAGGTTCCACCAACCATTGAACTTGGATAAATTGTTTTATCGTTTTATCAAAGGTGAAAAATTACTTATTGGTAGATAGTGTACATGCTTACCGAAGAATCTTGTTTGGTTACACAAACTATTTAATTGGCAATTTCAGATTCAAATGGGTCTATTAATTTTAAATGTATTTATGCCTGAACTTGGCACTCTATTCCATTTCTAAATGGGATGCGTGTGCTATAACAATGTGGCTTTTTTCGCATCGAATTCGGTAAAAACTTTATTTTATAGGTTCTGAGCTAAGTTGTTTGCATATATTTCATAAAAAGAAGCTTGAATTTCACAATAAGATTTTTAATTATTTTACTTTAGATCTATTCAAGTAATTACGTTTTAGATTGTCCGGAATTAAAAAAAATAGTACTCCCTTGTAGCGCCTGGTAGCATTTCAACACTCTTTTCCTCTGTAACTATCAATGTCAGGACTTATTTTATTTTTATGTACATATTTCTTTGGACAATTAGGCACTCTTAACAAAAATAAATGTGGATTTCGACTTTCATTTATAGTTGTAGGACTTTGCCGTTCGGCCTTTTCTGTGCCTGAAAAAAAGTAACCCAATCCTTTTAACTTGGTAGTTACTTTAACTGTCCATAATGCAATCTTTTAAACAATTTCACTCAATAATTTTATTTCCAGATTTCAGTGACCATTCTGGATTATTACAATTCCTGAAACACCAGGTCATTAAATTATCCTCTTTTTTTGAAATAATAAATTTTCTCTCTCACCGGGCGAAATCAAAACAAAATAAGAGACGCGCTCAGATTAGAAAAATTAACCCTCATATCTAACTTATTGCATGCATTGAAAAAAAAGAGTTGAATAATTTTTCAAATAAAGTTAAGAACATATGGGGCAATAATTAAAGAGGATAAAATAGAGTGACATTGTTCTGAAGATATTAGAGAAATCAGGAAAATTTCTTTAAGAACCTTTCATTGTCAGGGAAAAGCCAGAGAAATTCAAAATACTGCCCACCCTGTATTACGGTGGCAGAAAGTTAATCTGATTTAATCTTGTATATATATAATTTAAACTCCAAGCAAGATGAGAATTTATATAAATATTTAAGTATTTACAATCAAAGAAAAAGACGAGGAAATGGTTATCTGTTTGGGCATATAAGCGTGTTTAACTCTACTATCGGTTTGTGAATATATATTTTTAACAGATGCTCTTTTTTAAAGGAAGGTATTTTATTTAAATAAACATGAGTGATTTACCCCCTCTTAAATCCAAATATTGCAAATATACAGGGTGTCCGAGAAATCTTTGACACATTTCAAAAATTTGGTAAAAAAAATAATAAACGAGATAGAAAGTTAAACTAAATTACATTTATTACCTCATATAGTAAAGTTTTTTTAAATGCAAAAATGGCCAGTAGATGGCGGTACTGAAACGTTAGAAATTGTTATTTAGAAAATGTTGTATCAGAGAAAAACAATTAGCAAAAAACAAAAATTTACCTAAACAGTAATATCTAAAAATAGAAATATCTAAAAAAAGTAGAAATATCTAAAAAAAACATTGTATCTAGAGAGCGCCAATGCTGCTACAACTAGGACACAGATGAAATGAACAAAATTGGCAAAAATTTTAAAAACAAAAGTAGAGATAATAATAATACAAAGAATCCGGCCTGAAGACTATTTCAAGGGCCACCCTCAGGCAGGGATTCAAATAGGGATTTTTTTCTGTGAGAAATCTAACAATAAGTCAAAAATCGATTTCTCGTGACCCAAAAATCCCAAGAAAAAAGAATATCTTAATTAAAAAGCTACCAGAAAAAATCACACAAAACGAAACCAAAACTAACTAAACAAAGCAAATAAAAAATAAGTTTAAATATAAAGAAATTGAAAAATCCAGGAAAAATGAGGTCTTGGAGATAATCAATACCACAGAAATACAAAAACATTAAAACACAAAATGTTAAAATCAAGCGTAACAAAACAACAAAGACTCAAAACAAAACTAAATATACCCGTATTAAATGCACACAAAACAAGCAAAAAAATTTTACTAAAAGTAATATAGAATTTAATTAGAATAAAAGAGATATACTCAAACCAATCAAATAACAGTCATCAAGAAAATCCGAATATATAGGACTCCAAAAGGTCTGAAGCTTGTCGAAACCCATCAGTAGCATTTTACCTCGTCGAACGAACGAAAAATCTGCCGCGTTTAAAACCGCATGTAATTCAGAAAAATCGTTTAATAAGAACAATCAGCGCCATCTATTCACCTACGTTCCAAGAAAATAAACTAGAAGTTTTTGTTTTCGTTTTGAAAATTAGTTAAACTCTCTCTTATTAAAGATTGTAAGTTGCAATAATTTAGAAAATGGCTTCTCCAAGTGAGCGCGCATTTTGTGTTATGTGATTTTTCGAATCGAAATCTGTGGCTCAAGTTCAACGTAATTTCCGTACGAAATATGGAAAGGACCCACCATCTCGCAACAGCATTATTGCATGGAAAAATAAGTTTTTGGAAACTGGGAGTGTCCTGTATCGACACAGAAGTGGAAGACGAAGCACGAGTGAGGCTGACGTCGACAGAATTCATCAGTCATTTGCTCGTAGCCCTCGAAAATCAGTACGAACTGCCTCCATGGAATTACGTATTCCGCAGTCAACTATGCATGATGTTTTGCATAAGAAGTTGCATCTTCGTGCGTATAAGGTGCAAATAACGCAGGAGTTACAAGTAAATGATTTGGCCAGCGTTATGCTTTCGTGCTAGAAATGCTGAGCAAAATGGAAGAAGATGATAATTTTTTAAAGAAAATTATCTTCACCAATGAATCGACGTTTCAAGTTTTTAGAGTAGTCAATCGACATAATGTCAGAATATTGGCTCCGAAAACCCTCCTGTCGTTATGGAAATAGCGAGGGATAGTCCAAAAATTAATGTTTGGTGCTGACTTATGCATGATCGTGTCATTGGACAGTTCTTCTTTCATGAAAAGACAATTACGAAGGAAGTGTACTTATATATGCTGCGAATTTACGCCGTACCACAAATTTCACATTTACAACCAAATATCCTTTGGCAACAGGATGGCGCTCCACCTCAATGAGGAAAGATTGTGCGGGATTTTTTTAAATCGAGAATTCCCAAACAGGTGGATCGGACGAGATGGTCTCATCCCGTGACCCCCACGTTCTCCTGACATTACTCCCATCGATTTCTTTCTTTGGGGATTCGTCAAAGACACTGTGTATTCCTCTTAAAGTGCACAACATTTCAGATCTTAAACATCGCATTACAGCTGCAATCTCACAAGTTACAGAATCAATGCTACAACAAACTTGGTCAGAAATTGATTATAGGATGGACATTTTTCGTACGACGAAAGGGGCCCACATCGAGGTGTATTGATACGTTAAAAAAACTTTACTATATGAGGTAATAAATGTAATTTAATTTTACTTTCTATCTCGTTTATTTTTTAACCGAATTTTTGAAATGTGTCAAAGACTTCTCAGACACCCGGTATGATAAAGAACATTTCAAAAATGTGTTAAAGTTGAAATTTAAACCAGAATAGTTTAAACTGTTTTATTTATAAACGTATTAACTCTTCTTTAATTAGTCATTATATCAAAAAATGCATTTTTAAATAAATATTTTTTACTAAGACTTTTTTAATCATTGTATTTTCATTAACGGAAATAGAATCTTTACTCAGTACAACTTAGTATGCTTAGATATTTTACCAGGAAAAAAATTTAATTACTTTCCTGATTGAAGTGCAGTCAAATATAATTTAATCTTTGAAAAGTAGGCACTAGTAATTATAAATATATCATATCTTTGAATGAAAGATATTTTTAATTATGATGAGTATAAAAATACTAAAAGGTCAGTTTCAAAATCTTTCAATTCTTTATATTAGCAGAATAAAATTACTTTAATATTTATCTAAATAAAGGAAAATTCTGTAAAAGAATTGAATAAAAAAATTATGCATATGGGAATTTCTTTGAAAATGCAATTCTGCCGAACATACTTTTAAATTATTAAAAATTAAGTTTTTCCCGTTAATTAAATTAAGAGAGAAAGTGCCTCAATTATATTAGAAGTTAAACATTTAGATATTTAAAAAAAGTAGTAATAATAGTATGAGGCAAATTAAGTTAAATTATTATTTTTCTTCAAAATATAATTCCTTATGAAGAATCATGAGTGATTGAAATAATATATATTTGTAGCAACTAAATCCGAGATATTTAGGATTTTACACATTTTAAGTAATACGTTACTTCTACAAAAATGTCTATCTCATTTCATTTTCATGATGAATATTTTTTGAACAAATACTCACATAATCAATAGTACTATTATGGTTAAAAAAATGTCTTTTTATTCTTCATATTGCTCCAGCTTGTTTCAGTTCCTCCTTATAAGAACTGATAGCTTTCATAGCAGTTTTTTGAACGAGATAATAGCCCCCTTTGTTTTGGTTATCAAATTCAAGTGTTATTTTCCGATATTTCTAATAAAAAACTACTAAGTTTAAAAGGGGGACTCACCCCTTCTGAGTTCTTGTCACTCGGGATACGGTTGCGTAGGTAATAAAATGATGAAGAACAACCTCAGACATTTTAAAATTAATTATATTGAAACATAAATTTACAAGGACTACGGACATTACACATCTATGATTAAAGACGAAAACCAAACAGATAACGTTTTTCACATTCTTCGTGCGATTCCAATACAGTTCTGCTTACAATTCTCGTTTTTCTCCCGGTCAGCGTTAGAGGGCGTCATTGTCATGCGCTGGCAAGTTGCCAACATCAAGCAATGCTTTGAGGTCTAATTTAAGCAAGTTTTCAACAAAGCCCACACCTATTCTTATTTTAAAGAATTTAAATAAAATTATTCAAAAAAAAAATTACCACATTCAGGATATATCATGTTTTGTTGTTTGCTTTTGATAGAAAAGTAATTAATCGGAATGATAGCTTGACGACTATCATTTCTTTCCTAAAATATATGAATAGAGATATCTGAATATAAACACTTGCTCCACAATTGAACTTCTTTGGGCTTTTCCGAATAAATTATTCCAGAAAACCTGCTTATATAGCTGTGAAATGAATCTTTTTTATGCCTCTATTGTTTAATGTAAGTGAGATTATTATAAAGGTCCAAATGTGGTAATTATTTCCTTTTGGCAAAAAACTCAAGAAAGTAATATAAAGTAAAAAGGAAAAAATTTAAATATTTATGAAACTGTATGCTATTTCCTGGCTTGCCTGTACATAGAAAATTAGATTGAAAGCACTGGCAAAGCTTTTAAGAAAATAGGTAGTAATATACTACTTTAAATTCTGATAATGTGATTGTGTGTCTTTTGCGCTCCACCATTAACTAGTGTTATATGCTCTCAAGCATTAAAATGATGGCCCTAATTATAAAGTTCAACTTTGTATATAAGGTTTGGGGCATTAAAATGAACGGCAAAAGATTATCAATCAATGTCTTTGAGAACAGTATTTCATGTTTCTGGTAAGGGAATGGAGCAAATAAAGTGAGAGGAATCTGTTTCTAAAAGTTTATAAAAAGGAATACATTGATAATTTGCCAGAATATATTTGTAAAAATTATATACAGAATATATTTGTAAAAATTATAAATTTGATATGCATAATAATTTAATCAAATAAACTGCAGTATAATTTTCAAATTTAATCTCTGTATCTTGCAAATTCAATTTTATAAATTGCTTAATTTATTTAAGAGAATGAAAAAAATATACAAAAACTTAAATTTAAGTTTAAATGGATATCAAACATATTTAGTTCTTTCACTTATTTTCAACACTACTACAGTCTTCTAGTGTATGTTACATACCTACTATGTGGCAAATTATGAAGATATTTCAATTAGTCCTTGAAGTGATTACACGTATGAACAAAACTGTTTCATGCGCCATTTCAGAAAATGCTATACAAATTTATAAATGAAACAATACGAATAGTTTTTACACTCTTTAAATGTAGTATCCAATATAATTTCGAAGAAGTACAATTAAATATAAATATAAATCATAGATTACTTATTTCCTTTTCTATTACTTTGATGAATCAAAAGACTGAAAGTATTATTATCCATCATAATCTAAATTGGGTTGAAAATTTATCCAAAACTATTGATTTCACAGTTATAAATATAAAATAAATTACAAACAATTATATCAAATATTTGATCTGTTATATATATTTTTTAAAATAACAAAATCAATACAATATTGTTAAATAATAGTTACCATCACTGAAGTCCTGGTTCAAATTTCGTGGGATCCAAAATTATGTAAGCTATGAGCTCTTATGCAGATTCGCTTCATATGTTTTCAAATTAATTAATTTAAATTGCTGCGAATAGTTGTTATATGTTGTCCAGGTGTTATGAAACTTTGTCTTTTTGATATCATGTCTTTTAATTATTAAAAAAAGATACTGGCGTTTTAATTCATTAAAATAAAGAATTTTGTTGATTAACAAAGAATTAGCCAAGAAACAAAAATTATAGCCGCAAATAATCCAAATTTCAATTTAATATATTTTCTTTATTGTTTTCAACTCGTTTTCCATGCTCATAATGTTGTATGTGCACTTTCCTGAAACGTAGTTTTTTCAGTGCATTCTTAAAAATTAACCATCAATCATAAATGCGTTTTACTGAAGGATTTTAAGAAAAGTTTAGATTGTCTAATTGAATATATTTTTATATCAATATCAAAAATAAAAAATGGAAAAATATTAATGAATGTATTTTTTAAATTATTCAACAAGTTGCATTAAGTTCAATTTTTCTATATAATAACAAAAGATCAAGATAAATAAGTAAGACAGGACTCATAGTAATAATATTAAAAATAAAAGCTGTTTAATTCTCAGAAATAAAGTATATTTTTAATAAGAAAATATTAATTATTCCCTTTGATATCTAAAATATAGTTTTTTAAAAATTTTATTCTAAGCAGGTAAACCCACCCAGCGTCACCTCAAATATTTTCAAATTTATTCTTTTAAACTGATGCGAATAGTTCTAAAAATTTTGAAAATGTTAATGCCTTTTAGCTATTGAAAAAAAATGTACTGGCCCTTTAATTCCTTAAGTTAAATTATTAATGAACTGTTCAGCAAATGCACCCATTTTTTGAGCATTATACGACCCATTCATATATATATATATATATATATAAAGTTCTTCGCAATGTGCTCCAAATTGTGAAGCACTTGCCCCTTTCTTATTATCTATTTATATAAAAATAAAATATGGCCAAAGTATATGAATATTTTTAATGCATATATGTTCTGTTTAAGATATAAAAGCTTTTTTTAAATAAAATCCAAACCCGAAAATCTAAAATTGAACTTAATCCTTTTATCCATACCTCTTCTTCCTTCATTTCCTTTTCCCCTTTCCATTTATAGAAAAAGTTATAAGTTTAAAGTAAGTTTTTTCATGTATAAAAATGTTGAAAGAATAAGAAAATCTATGGTTTACATAGAGACTTTTTGGAAAAGAAGCTTAAATGTATGATTTAAAAAATTCATAACTTTTTCTTTCAATTTTTACGGTACTCAAAATATTAATACTTTTCTCATTTCTTATTTCTTTAGAATAAAGGAATTTTTAGCATAAATTTCAAGACAGGTCATTCCTACTATAAGCGAATGCATTCTATAAAAGTATTTGCTTCTTACGCTTCTTTAAAGTACGTAAAATATTTTCATCAGATTTTCAAAATTTGTGTTTCGTTAAGAATCTGCATCGCATACTAAAACTTCAGAAATCTTTGATAAATCTGAGTTGTCATCATTTTTACTGTCAATAGGAGCGCTTGCAACAATATTTCTGAGTCTTCGGTACTCGGGTTCGTTCGCTCTCATAGCCATAACACTAAAAAAATCTCAACCGCAAGTACAAGAAGGGCTCAATTGGATCCTACTCATCCAATAAAAAATGAGAGAGATTGTTTCATTGATTTCTGCTGCTCTAATTTTTTTCTTCTAACTTCCATGAAGGGAAAAGAAGAATAAGTAGGAGCTTTTATAAATTCCTAGAATTTCTGAGCCCAAGGCAAAAATTGGAGTCAAATATACTCCGTGTTGACATTTTAAGTTTACTCTAAAACAGAAAAGTCAAACTAGAGGATCCTTTAAATTTCAATTTAAAATATTTTCTTTCATCATCAACCAAAACAAAATTTTCGATTATGTTATCAAAACATATACTATCAACTAACCGTTTTCTATGTTCGTGATGCTCTATGCTCATCTGTATCGAAATGTAGTTCTTTTCAATGCACTGTTAAAAGTTATTCATTGTCATAATTGCGTTTCATTAAAAAAATGTTAAGAAATTTTTAGAAAAATGGCTAGTTGAATATATTTTTATATTTTTTCTAAATTCATTCCCGAAGCAAGCAAATGAATGCCTTTTTTACAGTAAAATTATTCAAGCAAGTTGAATTAAATTAAATTCTTCAAAATGATAAACATTCATGTTAAGAATAGACTGTACTCATATTAAAAATATTAAAAATCAGTTAAATCCTTTCAAAAGTGAAATAAATTTTTTTATTTTATTTTAAGTTTAAAAACTTATTTAATGCATATTTTATGCGGTTCTTATTCTTTCATTGCCGAACTTAAATACATCATCCCATGTACGCGTAATCAATATATAAATGCAATGTTTACATGTAATATTTTCAAACGCGTGATTCTTAGATACATTATCAGGTTGTGCATCCATTGAATTTACTCATCAAATGGGGGTTTACAGGTTCAAGGTTTAAAATGGTTGCCACTTTATAGCCCTATCTCTATCTATGAGATTGGCGCAGGCACACATTTTGAAATCGTAAGATATTTGGTCATTCATCAATGTCTGCTAGAAAATAATATTCTCAGCCTCTGGTAGCGAACGAATCCTCAGCAACCCTCAACGGAAGTGGAAGGTTGCTGAGGATTCTGATTCTTGTTCTTATGAAAGGAGTAACTAACACTGTGTTTCAGAAGAGTGATGAAAATGAAAAATAAAACGCGAGAAATTATTAAAAAAGGAGCACGCCAATAATTTTTCTTGGCAGAATGCATTTATAAAAATTATAGTTTTGATGGGCATAATTCAAGCTAATAAACTGATATATAATTTTCAGATCAATGCAAATTTCATATTTATATCTTTTCGTTTAGTTTTATTTCTTTATATCTTTATTTAACGGAATGAAACAAAATGCACAGATAGTATTTAAATTCAAGTTTAAATAGATATCAATAATATTTAGTTCTTTCACTTGCTCTTGAAATTCCTAAACAGTAAAACTTTCGTTCAGTAAATGTTTTGTATTTTCTAAGGGACTATGAAGAAATTAATAGGAATTAGTAAACAGTTAAATGTTTGACTGACCGTTTTATTCTATTATCACAGAGAATACTACATTAAATGGATAAATGAAACACTATGGACAGTTATTATATTCTTTAAATAGTTGAGGGTGAAGAAGATTTTGAAGATTTACATTCAAATATAAATCAAATGCCACATATTTCTTTTATTCCCTTTTTTATCATTGTCAAAATTGTGTTGAAAATTTCTACAAGACCATCAATTTCCCATATATTTAAATATTGAAAATTACTAACAATTTAATAAAATTATCTGATTATTTTACAAATATTGAAAAAAGTAATAAAATCAATAAAATTATTGCTAACTAATAGTCAACAGACTCCGATTTCACTGAATTCAAAACTATCTATGCAAAGAGCCTCTCACGCAGATCTACCTCAACTGTTTTCAGCGGTATTCTTTTCATCTCCAGTAATATGAACATATATAGGCCTTTTAATGATTTAAATATACTGGTATTTTAATTTATTAGGCTAAATAATTAAGAAAGAATTTGCCAAGGAACAAAAATTTAAAGTAGAGAAGGCTTTAGATTTCAATTGAAAATATTTTTAAAAATTTCTTTGTTAACCAAAATTGAAAGCGTTATTAGGTTGTCAAAGGATATAATGAGTAACTTATCGTTTTAAACGCTCATGATGTTGTATGTAAAGCATCTTTTTCGGATTATACACATTTTTATGTACATTCTTAGAAGCCATTCAGCAATGCTAAGCGTAATGATTGCGTTTCATAGAAGATTTTAACAAACTTTTAGAATACCAATTACTTGAAATATGCAAATGGAAAAATTTCTTTTTTTCTGTGAAGTTGTTCAGACAAGATACATTAATTAAGACTTTTTTTTGAAAAATAAATAGCACTCTGGACCAAATAAATAAAACACAAACAATATTAATTATTGTTATTTCTTTAAAAACATATATTGAATAAGAAACTGTTAAAAATCACCAAAAGACTTTTAAATTTGAAACATATAAGTTCGTTTTATTCTGAGTAGAAAAACATATCTAGCCAATATTTTATTCGATCTCTTTTTATTTGCTAATCTGTTTAAATATATAGTACCATGTACTTGAAATCAGCGTGCCGATGCAACATCTATATTTACTACATTGAAAATTTTATTCATAAGTAATTTACTAGCAAATTATTAACCAATTTTTTTTAAAGTATTGTCAATTTTTGCATATTTATTTTCAATTTGTTCTAAATTTGTGCACATATAATTTAGAGATAAAAAACATACGTTTATAATTACTTTATATTTCATTATTTCCTTTTATTTTCTGAATTTTGTGTCGAAAATTAAGATTTGCATAGATTAGACTTCTATCTTAATTTCAAATATTTACGGTTCAAAAAAATACTTATTTCCCATCTATCTAAGTATGGCTTCTAATTTTTTTTTTCAGGAAGCGTTACTTGTTTGCGCTTTGGAGCAAGCGTTTGTAATAAAATATTATTATACATATACATACATATCGATAACAAAGGAATGATAGTCCTTAAGTTGCTTGAAGGCAAGTAGCGAAACATGTTATTCTCAGAGAGGGAATTTTTTCCCTGTAGTTTGCTATAAAAAATGTGATTCTAATACTTTAAAGATAAGGTTAAGGATTTTTTTTTTAATTTGCTCACATTAGATCTCGAAATATTGTTTGAATTTAATGGTCAAATCAAGGGAATTACTATATCGTCCAGAAAGCAGTTCTAATAATAATCAGTCCACATAAAGTGAAAATGGAACAAGCTAAAGCAAAAAGGCACAATAAATGAATATTAAAGACATCAAAATGTTGGTTCGAACAGAATGAAAACTAAGACTATGTCTTTCATTCTTATGTGAATAACAAAAAAGAATGAAAAAGAAATAATAGAGCTCATAAAATGTGAAACATAAAATCCAACTTCATTTGCTGATATGAACTTAGAAATCAAAGAATATTTTGCTTAAAGAAATTGGTGATGTCATGTGAGAAACCATTTTTTTGACTCATCCCATAATTAAAATAAGTTATGTATTTTCTACTTCAAAAGGTATTTCTCGAAACGTTTGTGCAATTTTAAACCTATAGAAACGGTAAAACAATCTACTGCTACTTCACTACTAAGGTTTTTATTATTATTATAATTCATTAAGCAATATTACTCTAATTCATTACACATTATCACCATATTTCATTAAAAAACGCGGAAAACTTCCCTTATTTCTGCTGTTTTAAATATATAATTTGTATAACTATTTAGTTACAATAAAATTTTTTAGGTACCCCACAGAATTGTGAAAGAAACAGAGTCTTTTCTAATAATAATTGTGTGGATTGCGCTAATTATTTTATTTATAGATCAATTAAGCTAGAGTCTTTCGTTAGTTTAGATGGATGTTTTAACGAAACCATTATTTAAAGTCAGAACAAACGTTTCGTCGTAGTGCAAAAATTCAGTATTCTATCTAATACCTAGTCTTTGAATTTCATACATGAAAACTCTTTGGCCATCCATTTTCTCTTCTTTGTGATTTGTTTTCATAAAATTTGCTTCATGTATCAGCGGTAATAAGAAATAACTCATTATAACCGTATTTATTATGATGATTAGAATTCAGAAGATATAAAATATTTTTTTTAAAAAAATATTTATTATAAATATATTAAAATAAACAATTTCTTTTTTTGTCTAAGTTATATATTGTACTAAAGTATATAAGAATCTAAGAAAACTATTATTTAACTACTACACATATATATACATCAATCATATATGAATCTCCCCAGCGTAAGGAATTATAATTAAAAAATATTTGAATTTATTTTGCCTATTAATGGTACTTATTTAAATCTCAAATTTATGATTTTCTACATAATTGAGGTTCTGGATGTCACTTTTTTAATTTGAAATAATGAAAAAAAAAAGATTTATAATAATTTAAAAGTAATATCTTGCAAATATTTCAAATTCTCTTTGATAGCAATACAGTTAAAAAATATTAAAAGATATTTCAATAATTAATATAAACCACATTTTTATATAGTATATCTCACCAAAACATTAATTATATCAAATTTTAAAGTGAACTTATATATTGATGAAAATAATTGACAAAAGATTTATGTAAAAGAGTATTTACTTCAAAAAGATAATCCAACTTTTATTTTATCTAATGAATAATTATGAAAAAATTAATGCATTTACAAATAAGGCGCCTGAAAAATTTCGCATTTAACACATTTTTGAAACATTTCCTGTCATATATTTATAATATTTGAATATAAAAAGGAAAAATAATTTAATCATTTTTATTTACAAGAAAAAACCTCCTTTAAGAAAGGGCGTCTATTCAAAATAGATAATCACAACCAAAAGGTAATTTAAACATATTTATACATTCATCCTTTTTTGTTTTAAATATTTAATTATTTATTGAAATTCCAATTTAAATGAATTTTGCGACTTTAAATTACATATTTAAAATATTAAACCAGCTCTGCAATACATTTAGTGGAGTTTATCTGAATAGACAATGATTTTTTCAATTTGATTGTTAAACATTCAGAGTACTTGTGATAAAGACAATTGCTTGTCTTGCATTTAGATATATTTTAAAAGCTATTTTATTTTCCGCTGAAAATAATATTAGATACAAAAATTATTATACATTTACTTGTTTTATATTATTCTATATTGAAAGCATTTTCTGTGAATGAATTAGCTATTGACTACCTTATGATAGAATTTTTTTAAAACTTGAATATTTAACATTGTTTACATATATAATTTGAAAAGATTCATATAATTCAGATATACATATTCATTATGAATTACATATTGAAATGACTTATGGGATTTGTGACTATGAATGACATGCTTGAAGGATTAAATCTGGACTGTAATATATTTAGTGGTGCTAATCTGAACAGACAAAAATTACGTTATATTGATTGAAATAATTCCGAATATTAATGATAATGAATTATTATTTGTTTTCTTCAGATTTATAAAAGTTATTCCAATTTTGATTGAAAATAATATTTACAAATCATAATTTTTTTTACCATTTAATTTATATTATGATCTCAACACTGAAAGTATTTTATGCTCTTGAAATATTTATTGATTGTTTGAAATCAGAGATTATTTAAAACATGAATGTTGCTCAAATTTATACTTTGCAAAGCTTCATATCGGTCAAAAATTCATATTCACTTTGAAAATTAGGAGACATTTTTTATATTTTTGTGACAAATTCGTCAGTTTCATTAACCGTTCTTTTAATTTTTGCTACATTTCTCTCAACGTCGAGCTTAGCTTCATTTCGCCTACAAGAATGAGTAATTTCGAAGTGAATGCTCTTGTACTTTACTTCCAAACGTTTTTTTACACTTTTCCGATTTTTTGTTAAAGGTCTGGCGTGTAACTACATTCTTAAGGATGCCACGATATTGTCGAAATTGATACCCATTTATGCATAGATGATTAATTTACTTTTGATGTTTCAAAAATTTCAATGCTTTGATTCATAGTTAAAATCAGATCAAAGGAATAATAATAATAATAAAAATAAAAATATAAACAGACACACCGAACATAAACTTAGATGATAGATTTCCAAAGACATTTTTATCTTATTCTTAAAGAGAAATGATAAGTTTTACGGTGGAAAAAAAAGTGATTATTCCTTGAAAAAAATTCCTCTTCAATCAATCATCTCGTATAAGAAAGAGAAATATGCACGCAACGTTTTTTGTAACCAAGCCCTACTAATTTTACAGTATAAGCGTAAATGGCACCAATTAAGGAGTAAGCTCAAGTACTTTTTACTCTCGGGAACTTGGTTTGAGTCTGCTTTATTACTAGTTAGATGATAATAACTTGACATCGAAATCTTTGCTGTGTGAAAGTTAATTGACAAAGGTTAATGTATTTTCAAATTCGCAATAATGTTGATCTTATTTTCTGATGATTTGACCATACTTTTTCCACTAGTAAGTCATTTATTCCAACAGCGATTTTATGTTTTCCATTTGATGTTTAAACATAGAGGTTAGTATGGATTCGATTACGTCTTTTTCATTTATTACAAACTTATAGGCATTAATAGCATCGACACCATGGAATATTGTGTAAATTTTAGACTTACACCATATTCCTGTATCGCCTTTTAGTTTACTGAATAATTGTTAATTGTTCCCTTTAACAAGGAGGAGGCAAAATTAAAGCCTTTCTTCATTGATAAAATGCTTTTGCTGCCTGTTTATAAAATAAAGACAAAAGGCTTATTATTTAAAGAAAAAATAAAGATTTAGTTTTTTCGAGCATTTCGTTTTATTATGGCAGCACCATTAATTTCCCCAGAAAAAGGTTTTTACTGCATATAAGAAATAAAATACATTTTTAAAATTTTTTTTGGCTGCAATGTAGTTGATTATAATAATCTCAAAATAAAATAAAATAACGCTGATAGTTTTTGTCAACAAACTATTTTTTTTTGTTGATTAGGAAGAATGTTTACTAATGTGAAAGATTTGGACGTGATGAGTTTGAAAATGAATTAATTCAAGTCTATGAGATGTAAAAAATAGCTTGGTTTGCACGCGGCTCCTAAAAGTGTATTTACATTTTGGTTTTATGGAGCAAACTAATTCTCCACAAATGTTACAAATACTATTCATTATATATATATCATTTTCAAACTCATCACGTCCAAATCTTTCACATTAGTAAACATT
>JAOUZG010033074.1:1236483-1249403 GCA_026289955.1 Argiope argentata
ATATATATATATATATATATATATATATATATATATATATATATACTGAAATAATTTTAAAAGAGGTAAATTTAAGAATATTGCCATTTTCATAATCAATTAGAAAGATACACAAATGTATTAAGAGAGCGCGTATGCTGCTATTCCTAACGACATAGTGGAACTAATTTAATTAAAATTGATAACGGTAAAACACTGGTGGGTCTATTTGACAAAAGAGACGAATTCAATTTTAAAATAATAAAACTTTGCTATTATAATTCTAATTTAAACTCAAAAATTTTTAAAAATATAATCTTTTCACAATTTAACAGAATAAAAAATATTTGTAATAATAAAAGGTCTTATATAGAAGCTACAGATGGTTTTTTAAAAAATCTAGCCAATAATGAATTCCCAAGAAATTACTGTAATATTGAAATTTTAATTAAAGAAGGTTTAGATCTCTTAGACTAACCCACTAGTAGGCACATATTTTTACAATAAATTAACAATTTTTAGTTCCTCGGGGTCCGCTATGCACTGGCTTCAGCGTTAAAATCTACATTTACTTCCAATTTCAATAGGACTTCCCCGTGCTTCTAAAAATCAGAGAAAAATACAATTAACTTTATTATATTAAAAATCTTTTCTCTATGTTTACCTATTATTCATGAGATTATAAACATAAAAAAAAACTTAAAATATTTTGAATTAAAAAAGCCCGAAATCGAATAATCCCTAGCTAAAAACTTTAGTCTTCGTCTCGGGGGCGGGATTTGACGAACTAAACTAGTCTCGGATTGGACAATCAATTCTTCTCTACTATCCTTCCTGATTTGGCATTCACCTAAATTTCTTCCTATCTGTTTCATTTGCTCTTTAGCACAGCTTGGGTGCGCATCTCCGTCTTAAGGGTATGTTCAGACTTCTTGTTTTCTTACTTGTTCTTTTGATAATATGGGTTTATTTATTGTTAGTTTTTTTTATTATGTTTAGTTTTTTGTGATATATGTTTTTTCTTCAATCTTGTAATTTATTTGTGAGTTTTTTTTACTGTCTTTTCTTCTCTTTTTTAATTGTCTTTTGTTTTTTTTGTGCTAAAAATTGATGCCTCTCTTCTATTTTAAAATTCGGAATTTTTCGGGTCATAAAAGAGTTAAATTTTTTAGACAATAGTCTAACTCTTTACAGAAAAAAATTCCGTTTTTTTATTGGAGTCCTTGCTTGATGTTGACCCTTGAGAAAGTCATCAGGCCGGATTTCTCATTTTTTCAATTACAAATATCTGTTTTTTATTCTTCTTATATATATATATATATATATATATATATATATATATATATATATATATATATATATATGGGAGTTGGAGACAAGCAGAAAAATGCATGCTCACTCTTTTTTATGTTAATTTCTCTTCTAAAAATCTCCCGAATTTTAACATAGACAAGTTTATTTTGCTGAAATTAAAATATCGATTTTTTTTTGCAATGGTCTATTTGATATGATTCAAAGTATGAATTTTTTGGAAAAGATGTTTTATTGATTCTATTTTTATAACATAAAATACATTTTTTTGATTAAAATGAATAATAAAATTTTGTTTTATTTTGAAAAGTATTCTTGATAAAATACTATATGGAATTCAAATAAGCAGAGTTGTCGAATGGTAAATTACAAAAATAACTTCTAGTTCGTGGCGACATCTATATTGCAAAAGGTAAACTTAAAACAATCGATTGTACGAGAAGAAAAAAAAATTAATAATTCATTTCTTTATTTTAAAGTCTTACAAGTAAGAACAAAATGCTTATTTGGAGGTAAAACAGCTGCAGATACTTTTATTTATCCTAAACTTATTACTATGTTAAATTAATTCAAATTTTATTGAATTTAGAAAGAGTTTAATAACCAGGAAAAAAATGTGTACCGTTTACAATCCACCTCGCACTGTATATCTTGATGAAAGTTATTTTGGCTGTGCATTTATGTATGTTTTATATATCCTCCTGAATAATTGAGCAAAATTCAACCAAATTCTCAACATTTATTATTTAATGCTAGAAAAAAATATTGTCGATTTTATTTTTACTGTTCAAACTTTTACTAAATTCTCACTCAATTCCAATTACAAAATTTTTATCTTTTCCAACAATATTATCAGGGGAAATTATCTAAGAAAAACTATTTTTACACCATATATTTTAAAACTAAAATTTGTACTTTTTCGATGACACCACTTTTTTTCTCCGTGCTGTGTTTATATCAATTGTTATTAATTAAAAAACAATAATAAAAAAACCACACTGACTTTTTTTGGGGGGAAAAAAAGATAGAAATTTGTTGGTAATCTTTTGCTTGATAACAATAAGACACTGAGCTACTGTACCACTATTTTTTAAATTTCTCTTTTTATTTTAATTCTTATCTTTGAATGAAGCTTATGAAACCTTTTCGCATTCTTTTTAGCTCTCGTCACGGGTGGTAGCGCTTACGAGGGGGGGGGGGTGTAAGGTTATGCTTATCGACTGCGAGCTGCTTCTTTTCTTCGGGGTGTACTCGTACGTAACTAATCAAGAGAGATCGATTTTGTCTCAACCGACCGTGATGACCAAAGGTACTTTGGATTGCATAGTTACAGCCTGATGGGATATAAGAATGTATTGAGCATCAGCATCACTCATCCCACCTACAGGGCTCTAGAGGATTTGAGTTCAAGGATTAATAAGAACTTGGAGAAGGCCGAGGTTAAGGTTTTTAAGTTCAGTTGTTGCCAAGATTCAAATTGTTACTTTAATCCTCCTCCCCAGACCCAGATTTAGACTCCTGTAACAGAGCCATTTGTTTCTCCTATTGGGAGAAAAAACGAAAACAAATTCTCTGGAAATAGTAATAGCTACTAACAATAAATTGACACCTTTAAAAGACATAAATAAGGATAAAGAATCAGTCCAAGACGCGAAACAAAAAAATCTCCAATAATGATAAATTTTGCAGATAATTTCAATCAAATCTTAGACAAATTGCTAAGTCTTGGGGTAAAATGGCCAACAAATTAAATAAAGGATTTATCAAAAGTTTCCTCAGTTTAGCAGAACAGTACAAAACTATCCAAAGTTTTTGTAAACAGCAAGGGCATAATTATTATATTATCATCCCTAAAAATAAACAGCCTCTAAAAGCTGTCATTAAAGGCCTAAACACATCATATATCACACTACTGAAATTGAGGAAAAGTGCTTTCCAGTCACGAGAGTTGTGCAGTTAATACAACTCAGAAGAACTCCTTCAGAGGACCCCTTTCTTTTTAAGAGGTAAATCGGAATAAGTCAGAGAAGGGAGGGGCATTTTAAAATTAGAGTATCTGAATTATGTCATTATTATTGTTTGAATCAAGAAGAAAGAGAAGAAACCTGATCTCGCAATGCTCCCGCAGCATTTTTCTACCATACAGCTAATAATTGTAGTATGAAGCCCAAAAGCTTGAAATGTAGCGGTAGTCATGAAACAAACACCTGCGAGATAAAGGGAAAAATTGTATCCCAACATGTATTAACAGCAAAAAAACTGGCCATATTGCATCATATCGGGGCTTCGAAGCCTTTCCCAAAACACAGACCGCTAACAGCAACAGAAATAATTATTCCAACAAAAATCAATCTCTAATAAGGAGCAACATCAGTTTCGACGAACACCTCAAATCTACCAACTACCAAGAGATGGCGCCACAGGAAACCCAAATTGCGGTTTGTAAACAAAACAAATATAGCGAAATAAACACCAACCAATTCTCTGATCTAATAGAGGCAATGACAAAATTAAAAAAAAAAAAACCTACGAACGAGTACCCGTTATTCTTCACTCAACTTAAAAAAATAAAATTTTCCAAAAATATAATGGAAAAAATTCAAATTCTTATGACAGCCCAGGTTAACACATGAATAATTAGCTTTCAATTGTAATAGCCTTCGCTTTATTTACTGAAACGCAAATGACATTAACAATAAAATAATCGACTTTCATGATTTTGTAAATAAATCCTTCAAATTATTTCTCCTATTATAGCTCTATAACTAATCATCCTGGTGGCTATAGGACAATTTTAATTGAAAACCATTACTCCATTAAGTAGTCATAACCTCACCATTACTACATCAAGTAGAAGGCCTTGGACCTCAGGGAAATTAAATTTAAAAAATCAAGTACCCATAACTTTCATTTCTGCCTAAAGCCAGATTTTCTAGAAATCAATTTTGAAAAGACCAATGAATAGGCTTGACAAAGAAATAGAAAAACTTAACACCAAAGTGGAAAATGATGAATTCGTAAACAAACACATTAATGTAAACATAGAAGAAGGCTCAATTTGGAAATCAGTAAAACTTAAAAAAAATCCGGTTCCTAAAGGCCCAGTTAGTATTTTAAATTCTGATATTAAAAAAGAAAACCGCTTAGGAGATAGTCTTGAGAAACAGTTCCAATCTCTTGTAAATAATACAGACAAAATTTTTCAAGACTCCTTGCCACCCAAATTTACAGATATCCTCCACCCCCCTACGTCTGAAGAAATTATTGAATATATTAAGAAATTAAATGCTAAAAAAGCCCCTAGATTTGATTGTATTAATAATAAAATGTTAAAATCTGTACCAGGTAATTTTAATAAATTCTTAATAACTTTATCTATTGTATTTTAATTTTAGAATATTTCCCGTCTGATTGGAAAACTGCTGCAGCTATCCCAATATTAAAACCAGGAAAAGATCCCACTGAACTTGTTGGCAACAGGCCAATATCTCGACTCACCTCAGTCGGAAGGAAGGCTTCATCTCCACTACTAGCCAAATTTAATAATGAATCAGAACAGTTTATGCTTCTCAAATAGGAACTGAATTTCAGATCTCTAGCATGATGCGTTTATGAGTAATCATGTTCCAATATCTATTTATCGATAAATTAAAAGGCACAAACGCCTAATAGAGCTGGAATTTCAATCCTCCCCAAATATTAGCCTGATAATTAAACATGTACAAAATACACCGGGTTTTTAATTTGTTATTTTAGCGCAGATAGAAGAGATTAGATAAACAGACGTGTCCTTGTTGCATTTCTTCCAAAATTTCCTTCAAAATAATGATTTTATTCTAAAGGCCGCGTAACATCCTTCTAATCCCTTCCATTTTTATGTTAGCGTCCTCGTAGAAAGGCGAATACCATTTAAATTTTTTTTCGAGATCATTGTGGCCTGATATGTGAAGACTTTTTGAAAGCTTGTGATTTTATTTGAATACGGCAGCTCTTTTCCCTGTTTTGTAAGCATGCGGACAGTTTAAATTTTTTTTATTCCAAATATTATTTCTTTATCATAAAGATTACCTTCAAGAACTCTTTAACCAGATAAAGGGACTTTTATTAGTTTACTAATTAATTTTTTCTTCCGAAATATTTTCGTAATCTCAAATTTTAAATTATTTCGTTGTTTGAAATTTTTTTAGCATTTGTTTAGAAATTTTAAATTATTAAAATACAGGGTAATTATAATTAAAGCTACCATTTGAAAAAACGATAATTTTAAAATTTCTGGTCAGAATGACTTGATATTTTAGCAGAACAATCTTGAGGCAATGGAATTTTCTTTGGTAAAGGGAAAAAAAGTAGTTTCAAAATGTGCCGATAGAAACCACTTTAAGGGTTCACAGTCTGGAGAAATGCGAATTACTTAAACGTGACATACGCATCGTGAACATAAATCCTATAAAAATGCAAAAAACCAGCTCTTTTCCTGAATTCTTCATTATGACACTGACTATGAAGAATAGCGCTCTGCTCTTGAAGCTTTTTTTTATAAGAATGATGACTGTGCACTTACAACTATCAGGAAGTTTCGGTTATTAAAATCCATAAAATCTGTTCCAATAACCATAAATGGTCTTCAAAAAAGGATTTCTGAATTCGAAGAGACCGGTTCATTTGACGTGAAACGGGTAGGGGAAAGAAACCAGTTTCAGCTGCGGCAGCGGAAGATGTGGCAAGAGCATCACAAGAACAGACCAAATGTGATGCTAGAATCAGTAGTCAGGGGAAGTTGGCCGAATGTTGGATGTGCCCATCAGCACGTCGCGTTAAGTTCTATGTTTCACCTTGCGCTATTATCCGTACAAGACAACTCATGAGCAGATTCTCCCAGCTGACCTGGAAGCATATGAATCTTTATCATTAGGATTTCTTGCCCGGATGGAAGTGGACAATGGACGGCCATGGAAACATTCTGTGGTCTGACGAAGCCCACTTCCATTTGTACAAATATGCAAATATGCAGAATTGCAGAATGCGGATTGCAGAGAGTTCGTTCCAACTACAGTCATCCTCTCTTCAGACTGAAAAGGTCACTGTGTGGTGCGGAATAACGGCAGCGTTTATCGTTGATCTGTTTTTCTTCGAGGGAATCACATCTGCGGGTCCCGTTACCGGTATTCGCAAGCGGTATGAACACTTCTGCGTAATCATGCCTTTTCCGGCACTCCATCAGCGCCAGTGTGTGGATCGCACACTGTTCAGGCAGGATGGCGCTCCACCGGACGCTGATACTACTGTGGTGTAATCACCTAAACTACTATGAAGCAGCTGTTGAGTACTCATTTCAGAGATGATAGAATCATAAGCCGCCATTTTCCAACAATGTTGCCGCCACGTACCCCGACTTAAATCCGTGCCATTTCTGGCTTTAGGGATACCTGTAGAATGTTGTTTAAAGCTGGCAGATTAGGAATCTAGCAGACTTGAAGGCAAGCATCACATACCACATCCATTGTATAAGTGCAGATACCTTCCGACTTGTTGTGGTGTATGCCGTTTTGCACTCCCAATTAGTAGCGGAACAAGACGGAGTACATATCGAACAACTTATGCCTTAACTACCTATCAGTAAGGTGTTTATTCCATAAAACTCTTTTTTTTTGTCATTACCACTATTGTCGCTATAAACATGTATTGCTGTCTTATGGCTAATCAATTTTGATTTATTGCTTTTAGTAACTCCCTGAACTCTGTTATTTCTTTTTGGCTAACAATATTCCGGTATTTAACGAATTCATTATTGGTTTTCTTTTGACAGCGTCATCTGTCGGCACAATTTGGAGATATTTTTTTCCTTCGCCAAAAGAAATTTAATTATCTCACGATTGTTATCTAAATTATCGTCATTCTGAACAGTAGTTTTAAAAATTATCATTTTTTAAAATCATAACACTTATAATTAGCCTGTCCATAAAACCATGTAGATATACAATGAAGTGACAAAAGTCATGAGATGACTGTTAATATAGTGTCGGTCCTCCTTTTGCCCGGCGAAGAGCAACACCTCGACGTGTCATGGAATCCACAAGTCATTGGAAGTCCTCTGCAGGAATATTCAGCCATGCTCTCTGTATAGACGTCCATAATTGTGAAAGTGTGGATGGTGCAGGAGTTTGGGCACGAACGGACCTTTCGATGATGTTCCATAAATTCTCGATGGGATTCATATCGGGTGATCTAGGTGGCCAGATCATGCGCTGGAACTGTCCGGAATGTTCTTCAAACCAATCGTGAACAGTTCTGGCCCGGTGACATGGCGCATTGTCATCCATAAAAATCCCATCGTTGTGTGGGTACGTGAAGTCCATGAATGGCTGCAAGTGATCTGCAAGCAGCTGAACATAACCATTTCCAGTCTATGATCGGACCAGAGGACCGAGTCCATGCCATGTAAAAACAGTCCACACCATTATGCAGTCACCACCTGCTTGAACAGTACCTTGCTGACAGTTTGGGTCCATGGCTTCGTGGGGTCTGCGCCACACTCGAACTCTACCATCAGCTCGCAACAACTAAAATCGTGACTCATCTGACCACGCCACGGTTTTCCACTGGTCTAGGGACCAGCCGATATGCTCACGATCCCAGGAGAGTCGCTGCAGGCGATGTCGTGCTGTCAGTAAAGGCACTGGAGTCGGTCTTCTGCTGTCATAGCCCAAGGAAGACAAATTTCGTCGCACAGTCCTATCGGACACGTTCCTCGTACGTCCCACATTGATTGCTGCAGTTATTTGACGAAGTGTTGCGTGTCTATTAACATTGACCATTCTACACAGACGTCGGTGGTCTCGGTCGTTAAGTGCAGGTGGTCGCCCACTGCGCTGTCCATGATGGGATGTTATGCCTGAAATTTCATACTCTCGACACACTCTTGATACTGTGGATCTCGGAATGTTGAATTCACTAACGATATCCGCAATGGAATGACCCATGCGTCTAGCTCCAACTAACATTCCATGTTCAAAGTTTGTTAATTCTTGTCGTGCCGCTATAAACCACGAAAAACCTGTTCACATGAATAACTTGAACACAAATGAAAGCTCTGGAAAACGAACTGCGC
This sequence comes from Argiope argentata, assembly GCA_026289955.1. Classification (NCBI taxonomy): domain Eukaryota; kingdom Metazoa; phylum Arthropoda; class Arachnida; order Araneae; family Araneidae; genus Argiope; species Argiope argentata. The sequence continues at coordinate 1,244,882 of JAOUZG010033074.1, forward strand.
ATTTATACTTTTTCGCTGCGATACTACTGCCATCTGTATATTTGCATATTGCTATCCCATGACTTTTGTCACTTCAGTGTACTATTTGCAAATAACAAGTATGACATTTCCAGCTAATGAAGTTAGAAAATATAAAACAAAGAATCGCGACAGAATTATTTAAATGTAAACACTTTTAGTGGAATTACTAATATGTGTACAAAATATGAAGAGTTTTGCATGTGAGAATTCTGATAAATAGTATTTCAGGATTTAATCCTTTGCACTTGGAAAAGTAATTCGATGCCCATATTTTCTCCCTAATACTTACCTTGTTTAGGGTTCCGAAAAAATAAAGAATAATAAAAATTTGCTTTCAGGTGAATTTTCTCTAAAAAGTAATTTTCATCTTCTTACAACTGAGTAGGCAATTTTAACAATAAAAACTAAAAAGTATATAAAACGTCAAAATGCTGCATCGTTTTAAATGGTGGGTGAGAGTTTCCATCGGAGTGCTAAGGCTTAAATACTTATGCCGGTTGATTTTCACCTGTTCAAAATAAATAAATAAAATGAAAGTAAGTGATAGAATAACCCGTGTAGTGACTAAGAATTTAACCTACCTTGGCCAATCGCTGTCTATTTACAGCTATATTTAGGTTGATAATGGTGTTCTAATCCAAAAGTGCCCAGTTCTGTGTTCTAGCTTCGTAATTGCATTTCACTTCACCCTTTATTCTTTTTTCTATTCACTTCCACCCACTGATGGCAAGAGAGGAAGCTCTCCACGAGCAATTATTGCCGCTCGGCGTGTTTCTTCCTTCCTATGGACAATCCAAAGCCCCACAGGTTGACCGTGTGCCTTATCCTATCAGACGGGTGGCTCAATGCGACAGGTAACTGCCATCTGTGATTAGCATTCCAGGAATCAAACAAAGGATTTCTCTTGGACTTTGCATTAAATGTAGTCTCTCTCTGTTCTAGCGGATTTGTTTCATTTATCACCAGAGTAAGTGTCGAGGATGGGAATGGCCAAGCCTAGATATATCATCCCTGTTGAGTTTCATGGTGAATAGTGCCATCGGGGCCTGAAAGTTTTTCAAATTTTGTATGGGATCTTCTAGCTTTTTGTTTCATGTGAAAAACTTTAAATCTGAGAATTAAGAGATAGATGTAAATATGTAAAATTCTTGATTTTGTCAACAAATGATAAATCTAGAACTTTGAATTCTATTTCTCCTTTTCCAATCTATGAATTTATATTGGAAATCTTAGGTGAGCTTAAGTAGATATCAGTATTAAATAGAGCGGTTTCCCATTGAAGTCTTGTTCCTCCTTTCATTGAAAGTCTTTTCTATCTTCCAAAATGCTACTAAATTTTCCAATTTCAGTTAGTCCTCTCGGAACTTGAAATCACGTTCGCGGTCTAATATATGAAAATGATTTATTCAATTTATCCGACGCTCAGAATTTTCAAGAACCCAATAGCCAGAGTGTTATTCATGTTCAATACGCTGGTATTGGAAAAAGGAAAAGAGTATTAACAAATGCGGCCCAATATTTTAATGTTCAACAAACCTCCCAAAATTCATCAATTTAAAATATCCGACTTCATACTGAAAATGTAACCAGATACTGTAAATGCCAAAGATTTGATTATTCGTGAGCTGTGAGTCTTGATAGTAAATATTTCCTAGATGTGCACCAATTTAAAACTTTGCCAAAAATTTCCACTAAGAGCAAACATTTACTAACTCTTTACAGTTACGAGATTCACATTTAACAGCGAAAGAAAAATTTCAAACTTAGCTACAAGAAAAACGAATATAGAAAACAGAAATAAATCCTGGTGGGAGGGGGGAGTATCAAAACAGCGTCTGCCTTATAAGTATTCCTCCCTTTGCCATGTAAAGAAAAGTTAATTTTCACAGACAATTGAAAAATTTGCATAAACTAATACAATCATTACTGGTCTGTTATGTACGCCTTTTAAAATATATGTTTTGAGATATAACGATGAAAACATTTGTAACAGTACTCATCTATCAAAAAAGAAAAACTAACATGTTTATCAGTATTAATTCAAATGAAAATACAGCAGAATCACAAATAACAGATTCCAATGAACATTCTAGTGTTTTAGATGATACATTTACCTAAAAAAACTTTAAAGAAACTCAGATCTGACATGAGCTAATCAACTCAATTTCAATGGACTCTTAATTCCCTGACAATACTGATAATACCGAAGCGGATGCTTTCATACATATGAGCATTGATGAAATTATCAAAGGCATGCAGCATAATCCTGGAATATTGCCACCATTTAGTAGCCAAACAAATATTAATCATCTATCTTTTACTAGTTTTAGAATGAAAAGTAAGAGGCATCGCCCAATGAATAAAAATTAGCGGGATACTTAAAATGTGGTTTGGAACTCTTTTACAGCAATATTTATTGCTATTTTAGGTGCCTGAAAATTCACGCTAGGTTTGAGTGAATAGGAATATTGAAACATAAAAATAACAACAACAATTCAATCAACTTCTAATAGAAGAGAAAGTCATTCTTTGTTGTCATCATTTGAGACCAGGAGAGGCCAAGAGGAAGATATTGAAGGTCTGGAAACAATTTATTTTTTGGAGTTCTTTTCTTGGCTTTTTTCTGTAGACTTAAAGAGAGTGGTTGTTAAAAAGAAAAGAGTTGATTTGGTAAATATCAAATACTGGTAAATGACCATTTGATATTAAGGTTGGTACTTTATCTGTTTATGCTTTCATTGCATTGATACCAATAAATTCACAATGGATGGCAACTTCTATTTTTTTTGGAGAATGATAGAATAATAGAATCTAGGTTTTTACGTCTGTCTCACGATGGGTGCATGAGCTGCTGCATAAGAAATATGTTGTTACGCTTTTGTGGCATGTATTTGTCTCTTAATTACACATTCATTGCATGTAAAGGAAAAAGCAAATGGAATAAACAGAATAAAGGTAAGTGAACCAAGATAAAAAAGGATAAAATATAATAATATAAAAATGAAGGAACAAACTGAATGGATAAAATTTTTAGAACTATATAATGATTTAAAAATAGAAGTAAAATTCAAGAATGCCTAATACGAATGTAAAATAAAGTTTTAAGGTGCTAAATGCAAATATAAAAGCGAAAAACTATTTAAAAGTCAAGAATATCTCGGTGATCTTTCTCCCCCATCAAGTTTTGCATATAAAGGGAAGATGAATGAAGAAATAGGAAGAGAAGTTAAAGACGCTAAGAGTTAAAATAAGGACATTCAAATAAAATAGCATGTTTCTTTTAAAGATCAACCCAACTTGCGGGGCACATTCGCAACTTCTCCCTGAAAATGGATTGTCTATGAGTATGGTGAGTATGTCCTGTATGGAAGGGAGTAAATAAGACACCAACTTTCCATACAGAAAGAATAGGCTACAAACCAATAGTAGGTTTGTGTGAATGAAGTTTCTTATGGATTTGCAAATCCCAAGTTTCTTGTCTAGTAGAATAAATGCATTTAGTAAAGAATTTCTTAGAATCACTGTGTGTAAACTAATATCAAAAAGAATAATACAGATTTTGCAACAGATACTGCAATTTCTTTACCAAAAATACCCTCGTGTTTCAGAATAAAGGATATGAGAGCCCCTATTTTGTAGAAAATGCAAAGCGAACAAAATTTGCTTAGCTGTCGGCTAAAGCTCCCAGTATGCTCCCAGTATAATTAATAAGCTACCTTTGAATAGGAGGGGAAATTTGTGGGAGAACAAAAACTTCCCGATGGAAAGTGGGCCGAGGGTGGCAAGCAAAACCTCTCTAATTTAGCTTCGAAATTGCAAACATTAATTTTATATTTAATTGAAGTAATGTAAAATTCAAGAACGAATTCAATTATTATAAATAATTATTTGCAGTAAATAGCAATGTGTATTGCATCATATTCAGTTTGTATTAAAATTTGCAAGAGGGAGGCAAGTTCAAGTGTCGTTCGCGTCTTCTGATCGCAGTTGAGAGTGCGAGATTCTTTCCAAAATAACTCTCATGTTGACTTGAAACTGGACTTAAATATTATTAAACTACGCAATTTACTTACAGCTAACGATGTAAAGCATTTTTATTATAAGAACCTTCAAAATGATACACGTAGTTTATATTTCAGCTCAGAACCAAAAAAATAATAAAAGTTTTCAAATAAATAACATTTTATTGTTAAAAAATAAACTAAATGAAAGAGTAAAAATAAAAAATGTCCATTTGTTCATTAAAAAAATAGCTCCTTTATCTGAGAATTACGATATTTTTAGAATTTATTATAGAAAAACGGGAAAATATTGCTAATTTTTTAATTAATTAACGTTCTAATTAACAATTTAAAAAGGTTTGAAGTGCATATTGTCACTCACCAAGACTTATATGTTGTAAATTTGATAGCCATAGGTCAATTAGTCTGTTATATAGAGTATAATGGTCTGGTACACACACACACACACACACACACACACACACACACACACACACACA
>JAOUZG010033074.1:1249413-1287711 GCA_026289955.1 Argiope argentata
CACACACACACACACACACACACACACACACACACACACACACACACACTTTTATTATACAAGATCACCAAACAAGTACTTTATTTTGAAATACTAGTTTCGAAAACAATGAAATAAGGAAAAATTATCATCTGCAATAAGTCTGATGGAGGAAACCCACTTTGCTAATACATTCACTTTGTGCTTCAGGCTGGTTACATACTTTATAACCAGCCGGTTTACATGCTTTATAATGTATGTAACCAGCCTAGACGTTCGATTTCTATGACTGGAATAAAACGCTGAGTGTGTAACAAGTGTACACACAGGGGCTGTAACATTTCCGCCGCAGTCATAAGATCTGGTGTAATCTCACCAACAATCATTTCCTTAACTATGTTATTTAATCTATTTACTGTTTAAGTGTAATTTGAAATGAATAGAGAATAAATTCTAGCTTTTATTTTTATTCTATCGTCGAATGAAGAGGAAAAAAAATGAATTTATTTCGATTTATCCAATTAAGGAAAAAAAGAGGAATTTGGAGCTTTCTATACGTTATTTGAAGATTTGAGACAAAAGAAATCATTATTGAAATTCTTCAAATACTTCAGAATATCGATGACTTCCCTTAATGGATTTCATAGGTGGCTATCCGAATATCCGCATAAATATACCAAAATCAGGAATTCCGCTCAGCCGGTAGTAATGGTGGCATTTACTTTTGAAATTAAAAGTATTTAACTGCATTAAATTAAATAATGTATTTATAATTATTTTTGTACATTTTTATTATAAAGTTTTGAAGGTAACTATTTTTAATGCAATTCCCTAGAAACATACAACGATGAACAGAACCTTAGATACGTTTTATACGCATACCGTTTTATCTTTGTGCATATTGGTTGCTATGAAAAACACTGTGACTCGTCGATTTTTAAGTATATTTAACTGTGGAATTCAATAAAAAGTAGTTCAAAAATTTACCTGATAAGAAGTTCTTACCAGGCACAAAGTCCAAAAGTTCCATGCTCTTTTGCTGGTGATGCAACATTTTGGCTGCATAAATATATTTTAAGGATATAACGTGGGAACACATCTGACAATTGAAAAGAGAATCTTCAACTGCCAGTTTGTCAAGTAAGAAAGTACATAGAATGCTCTTTTGCTATATTCAGCTATAAAAATGGAGAATATTCCATCATCCTTTTATTATTCTTCCAAAATTTACTAATGATATCATTAAAGCCTGTATTAATCTTCATAATTATATTAAGGATAGAGATGGATACATGATTGAGGTTACAATATTAGTTACATGATTGGAAGATATTGAAAAAAAAAGATTGTTACGAGAGGAAACTTTAAAGCAACCAATTTGAGAAACATCCTACAGAGATATTCTGTTTTAAATGCAGGTTGGTTTCCTGGTATACGTGTGAAATAGAAAAATATTTTGATCACCATGATATCAACGACAGATAACTGTAAAATATGCCGCTTTCTTATTTGAAACAAGTGTTGCAAGGAAAAACATTTTTCTTCGCATACTTCGCACACTTTTTATTTACTTCATCATATTTTTAATAACTCTCTAATAATATTTATATTTTTACAGAAAGCCATTTGTTGATAATCGCACGCTCAGAAATAAAAAAAAATGGATAGTTATAAGCGGAAACGATAGTGCAATGTAAATAAAAATTATCTGGAACCAGACAGTGTTACTGCTGTCATCTCTAGATTCTCAAAATTAGATTTTTAAAAAAATCTCCATCTTTATTTTAGTAAGTATATATGAGAAAGTGGATTTACCATAAATCATTTCTTTTTCTTTCTCTTTTTTCTTCTTCTGATTGATCAAAATTGCTACAAATTTCTAGTCAATTTCATGCCAACCCTTGCTTTTCTGCCTTCAAATGTACTGAGAGTTTTATCTCACCAAACAGGTCTTTCTTGGTATAAAGTAATTCAATTTAAATATCGATATTTAACTCATTCTTGTTCATAATAGATAAAAAAATGTTACGCTAAAAAAATTGTGTTATACGCAGGAAGGTAAAATTCACTGTGAAAAAAGCGGAACACTTCTAGTCGTTAAGAAACCGATGTGTATATAAGTTTGCATTTGATTATGTGGGCCTATAGTAGGACGACTGTAAAACTATCGTTAGTTTCAGTGGCAGTTGACGTCAACACGACGTTCTCCAATGGTAAATTGACCGCGCGTTTATTTTTTTGTATAATGTGTAAGCTCTAGTGCACTTCAATGCACTTCTGTAATTTTGGCCGAAACGATAATTTTTTTGAGGCGGAAAAAGACGCTGTGTGTTTAACCAGCCTTGGAATAATATATGTGCCCAAGAAAAACACATAGGGAAAAAAAGAATAAAAAAAGAGAGGAAACAAATATTCTCTGGAAAGAGGGGTTGAGATTATTTAAGTATCACAGCAGTAAAGAAATCTATTGACGAAGATTTGAGGTAAGAAAAGTTAAAGTAAAAGAATGACGGGAAAAAAAGCGGAAAATAAATAAATAAAAACGTGGAAAGAGAAAAAAAAAAGAAACTAAACTTTCAAAATTATTGAATGGTTTCCCTTAAATTTACAGAAATAATTCAAGTATTTTCTACTACAATCCTTTTCAACATAAAACTATGAGAAAACACTCATTCACCCTCACACACATTGATTTAAGCTTCTGCTCTTAATGATAAATAATAATAATTAGATAACTGCTTTGAAATTAAAAATAGCGATACTATAATGCCGTTTGAAAGTAGTTAAAGGTTAGTGTGATTTTATTTCCTTTCTGAAATTTAATTGAAGAGAAGTAATTCCAATGAATATTTACTTTCAAATATTATAGATCAATATAACGATATAAAGAAGATTACATTGCATTATAGAAAGATAATTACACTTATATTTCCTTTTTTTTGTTTTCATGAAAGGAGGAAAAAGGAAAAAAAAATTCCTGCTTGTTTACTCTTCTTCCTGCAGTTTGAATAGTTTTATTTCAGAGATGCGATTCTAGGAAGCTAAAAACTTACTTACGTGTGTGCTAGAAGGATAAATATATTTAACGAGAGTTCTTCTAGTTAAGTGTCTTGATTCTGATAGTAAAATTATAGTTTACTAAGTTGATGGGTATTGTCAATGAATCGGCTTTGAACAATAATGAGTAGAAGAAAAAGAACAATTGGGGTAAAGAATTTTCCATCCCGAAATGAAAAAAAATGAATGCAGGAGGAATCCTTTGCTGTTGTACTGCTAAAGACTACTAATTTTCGTTGAAAACAAAAGTTCATTTTTTCATCATACAATTTGAAATAATTCGTGAAAAAATGTTTCCTTTGAAATGAATCGGTTTCTTTTTCAAGCCGGGGAAAATGATTACATAGTTGTATGGACTACAAATTTAAAACAAATTTTTACATTTTGTTTTCTTACAGATAATGTCAAACGATGTTCAAGTTATTATGTTTAGAAATATAAGTTTATTTAGGTTGAATTTATTGAAGTCCGGGACATTTGGCCCTTGCCTGCATGAGCATCTGATTTATTTTGAAATTTCGATTAATCTCACTTATACATTTTGCAAAGATAACAATGTTTCGAAACACTTGAGCGGATTGAAAATAAATCGCGTCATATTTAGTTTTTTTAAATAATCTAAAAATTGATGGTATGATAGTTGATAATTTTGTTTTTCGGAAAATATATATTTCAGAGAAAATAAATGAATCTAAATTTCGAAAAGGTTTTATACGCATTTAATAATGAACATTTTGCTCTATATTAGAATATAAACAACTTTTCATAAAAATGATGTAATATTTACGATTAATTATACCATCATTTAAATATTAAAATAAACAGATTACATCCCATTTGCACCAGAGATTTTGATCTTAATTAATTACATAAAATTAAAATAAATGAAATGAAGAAGAATATTTCTTTTTATCATGAATTGATCCCAGATTTCTTAATTGATATATTCTCTCTTTAATGTGTATTCGTCAAAAATATAAATAATTATTCTGCTTCTCTATTTGATTTGTGTTGTTCCTAATGTAAACATGGCAGATTTGTAAGATATATGCAAGATTCTAAATATATAAATATTTTTGAGTTCAGGGAATTATTTTTGATTTTTTTTTCAAAAATTAAATGTAATAATATCAAATATCATCAGTTTAGAGCCAAATATGCCGATTTCATCTACTAAAAATGAGCTCTTCCTATAATAAACTGTTTCTTTAGGGACCACCTTTAACAAAAACATTTGGCGGGAAGTGTTTTGATGGCCAAGAAATCACGTTAAATATTTCTTCTCGCCACATAAGCGTAAGTGAAGTTTTAACCTCCTACTATTCCATCGAAGAATTAAAGCTATTCAAACAGTAGGAGGACGAGCCGGAAGAGAGCTTTTTTTTTTCTTTATTTGATAAAAAAGTACAAATGTAATTTGCTTTCTATAATGCGCTGCAAGATTTTTTTTTATCTCATTTTATTGTTCTACAATATTTGTCGTTAAATATTTAATGGAGCTGCTTCTCTGCAATTGAATTTTAGAAAATATATAAATCATACTAACTTACAAATATTTTCATATAGCATAATAGTATTTCTATTTTTAATTTCAAAGTAATTTCTTATAATTATTATTTAGCATTAAGAATGGAAGCTTAACTCAGCGTTTCTTTTCTCATTTTCCTGTCTTGACAATGATTGCGGTAGGAGATAGCTTAATTACATCCGCAGATTTAATGGAAATGATTCAATAGTTTTGAATGTTTGGTTTCTTTTCTCTTCCTTGTTTACTTTTATTTATTTAGCTTCTGATATTTTTATTTCTGTCGTTCTTTTACTTTACTTTTCCTTCTTTTCTATTTCACATTTTTATCAATGCTGGACATCTGATACATAAATAATCCCATTTAGTTTTGTCTCTTTTTTTTCTTTACGGTTTAGGATTTTACAGGTTTCTTTATTTACAAATTTCATTTAACTGGCGAGGAGAATCAGTACACATTGTGGAACCACCGCCAAAAGGTTTATAAAAATTCATCTTTAAAGTAACAGGCCGAGTCCAACTTTGTTGAAGTAGAAAGATATCGCTGCAAACATTACGACTAATGGGAGCAACTTTAATATTACAAAAACAGTTGAGATGAATTAATTCATATTTATATAGATAGTTTCTATTCTAATTCTAACTTTTATTTATTATATATACTGTTTTTCTTTTTCACTTAAGACCAAATCAAGAATAAAAAAAATAATATTACAGTTTTATTTTTTTCAAAATTTTAAAATTACTCAAGCCTTAACCCTTTTGAGACGGGTGGGTCATTTCTGCTTTCCCTACGAACATTCTCACAGCCGGGAGTACAACTCGTGCATTTCTGGAAATCGAACTCATCGGACGGTGATGCGTATGTTTATTTTGAACTGGAACAACTTTTAAACGCCATTTGATGGCACCCAGTGTCCATTACTTTTGAAATAAATATAGTTTTAGTATCCTGATATTCAGTTTATTCATATTCGGCTTGACTTTGGTATTTGACTCATCATTTGTGGCTGGGAAGAAGGGTAAGAGTAATGTATATAGAAGAATATTTTGAGCAGAATGATATATATTATTAAGGCAAAAAATACTATTTTTCAGAAGAAGAATGTGTTTGTATTATTAATTAACTAATGATGTAAAAAGTAGAAAAATGACAAAGTTAAGATTTAAACTTTATTGTTGTGATTTTTTTCAAAGTTAAAAACTCCTGCCCTGTGGATGATTTCTTTCGTTTACACGCCATCCAATGTATGCGTTTAGGATAGAGGCCTCCCGTCGCAAAAGGATTAAGGGCCCCTAATTTGATTTAATTACACTTTCCCCTCTCATTAGCCTTCTATGTCCCTTTAGATATCATATGCATTATATTTCAGTGTTTATTTATTTAAAGGCTCCCCAGTATCAAAAGCAGGAGGGAGAGGAGCCTTCAAGAAAGGGGGCATGGATGGCATGTTTTTATTTTCTTATGAAAATAAAACATGCTATCTGTTCTTCTCTTCTACCAAAAGTAAGGATAATTGAAGCTAAAACATTTTCGAAGACACAAACAAACAAAATTAAAGACCAATAAATAAAAAAATAATAAAGAATAATTTTTCTAATTCTGAAATTAGGAAAAATTGAAGTTGAAAGAATTATCCTCAAAGTTGCAAAAATTAATGAAGAGAGTTATTCTAAGCCCAGATAATTAAGTATGAAAAAGAGGGAAAATGTTAAAGAAAAGAGGGAAGAAAAAAGTGGAGATAGATAGAAAGAAAGATGGATAGATAGAGAGAGAGAGAAAGTTCAGCAATTCAAAGTCTTTCTAAAAATAAATTAATAACGCAGTTAAAATCAATAAATAGACCGAGAAAGGGGGTAACAATTAATATTTAATATTTTTCTAAATTAACACCAACAATGCATCGACTCTACTACCAATGAAACGGATCCCACCTCTCCCCCCAAAAGCATAAAAACAAGATAAAATTATATGTGTATATATGCAGGGTTAGCAAGAAATAAGTTACCTACTTCAGAGGGCCCTAAAAGGATCCAAGTAATATAAAATTTGAACTACAGATTATTGAGATGGTGCGCTTCACATTTACTAAATAAAAAAATGGTATAAAATTCACCATTAGGCTGTATATAAATCCCTTTAAAATAGTTTATAATTGCTAAATAAAGTAAAATTGAAATTGCTGACTATGTTCACCTTCATTTTCAACAATATACTCTAGTCGGAAAACCATATTTTCTATAATTGACCGAGATAAGTATGCCGGAACATTAAAAATATGGCGCCGAATGTTGTCCTTCAGATCTGGAAGAGATGATGGTCTTTGACGGTAGATATTATCCTTCAAATAACCCCTCAACTAAAAGTCGCAAGGGATGATGTCCGACTCGCGTGGAGGCTATGTTATTGGCAAATGACGTCTGCTTCTATGAAATGTTGTATTAAGAATCACTTTATGTGACATCAATATGAAGCTTTGGGTATCTGCCAGCTTTAAAAGACGGAAGGTTCAATATGTTAAGTGTTCAAAATTTTAAACAAGCTGGGAGAAAAATAATACCCACAGAAAAAAAATTCCAACTTGATGATTAAATATTTACTGTACGTCCTGTACAGGCACTCACCAACCTTAATCTTTAAATGTAACCTCACATTAAACCTTCACCCATGGAAGACTGGTTTTTTGTTTTTGTTTGAGATAGCTTTCACAGCATTGATTGTCGATCGAAGCAGTCATGGATAGGTCCGTAATCAGTGTTGAACCGTTGATTATGTTTAACAATAGATAAACCATAAATTTCAGCAATGGTATTTCATTTGTTTCACAACGGTCACATTTGGGTTCCATTGACTTCTCACAATTTTTTGGGAATACAAAAGATTTCAAATGGGAAATTTTGGAGTACAACCACCAGAAAAATTTATTTTAATGTGAACATTAACCAAAGATTTAATATTTTAAAGTTGATTCATGATGTTCTGTGTTGTCTTGTCTAATCTGATATATTTGGTGTTAATAATAAAATTTGAAAATAATTTAGAACTTTTTTCTCTTTTGGATTGGAACCGAGGATTTTAGGTCGTAGAAATTAAAGGATTTTTTAAAACAATTTATCTAGTGAAACAATGGAAAGGCCTATAGAAGAATTTCTCATAGCGCATGGTCTATTGCACGCTTTATAAAGGGGTTCTATGGAGAGTTTTGTGCATGGGGATTCACGAACAAAAAGTTACTTTCACAAATCTTGTTAAAAAACTATAAAAATAAAAATATCGAATCTGTGGTAATCAAAGGAAAAATGAAAAATGAAAAATTGAATATGAAAGTGTTTTTAAACATCTTACAAACTTCTTATTTAAGGAATGTGAATTTGAATTACATAGGACAAACCAGTACTGAACTTATGATTTAAATAGATCAGATTTGTTTACATTTGTAATTTGAAAACGTCTTATCATATGGAATCAATAGCAAATTAAATAGTAAACTTCTGGGAACTGAGATAACATCTAAATCTATAACGTTTAACGTTTATAAGAACTTGTTGGAGAAAGTAAACTGTAGCAAAAGATTTTAGAGAGGAAAGAAAGAGGCGGCAGCTGTGAAATAATGTTTGTGAAATTTCTGAATTTTTACACCCTTGAGAAGAATTTCATAATCACTGCAATCGTAAGAACATTCTTACCATTCAAAAATATGACATCAGAAAAATAGAATTAAATGGTTCATTAATAATAATTTTGAAGATTTAAAATTAGTTCTTTTTCACTAGATTCCTAATTATGGTTCTGATGAAATTCAAACTCAATTTAGGAAAAAGCGACTTACCGTTTAAAGAAAAAAAAAAACAGCTTAAATAAGAGAGTTCTTTGCTCTGAGATTTTTGGATAATGGTTTCAAAAACCTGAAGTCACCAAAAATTGTGCTGAACAATAAAGAATTTTTCTTTAAATAATACATAAAATTGTTTCAATAGCTTTTATTTATTCAACAACTTTAAGGAAACGAATCCCAACATGGTATGGTATCCAGCATAATAAAACCTTAAAATCTCGCGATGCTAATTTATTTAAAATAACCAACATATTTAAAACAAGAAGATGACAATGAGATTGAAGATGTAATGATTTAAGAGATTCTAATACACTCATGGAGTCGGTGTAAATGATGAAGTGTTTTTCAAAACTATCAGATATTTCTTCCAGTGCATATAAAATAACACTTATCTCTGCTGTGAACACTGAACAGAAAGGATTAATTTTAAAAGAAAGCATTTTATCTGGAAAAATTACTGAAAATGATACTCTATTGGCTGATTTGGATCCATCTGTATATACTGGAATAAAGTCAACATATTGCTGCCTGTGTTCAAGAAAGATTTGTTGATAGATGATATCCAATGTGTCAGATTTGGGAAAGCTGGTAAAAGGGTTCAAATAATGAAAAACCGGAACTTTCCAAGGAGGGAACTTATTTTCCGCCTGAAGGATGACATTTAAATAGAGTAGATTTAGAGCAACAAGAGTGTTGTTTACTCTCTTATGAAATACGGGAATATAGGATTTCCTGGCTTCGGCCAATCGAATTAAGAATGGGCGTAATTCAAAACCATGAAACGGATGATTTATATTTGCTTTAATTCTAAAATAATAGTAAGCGAAAGCCATTGTCTTCTAAATTCAAGGGCAGGTTCAAAACTACCCACATACAGGCTTTTAATGGGCGAGGTCCTGAAAGCTCGAGTGCATAAACGAAGAGCTGCGGGGTGAATTTTGTCCAATATTTGCTAAATGCTTTTCCTGGCAGAGCCATAATCGAGTTTAGAGAGTATAACAGCCTTGTAAATCTTAATCATGGAGGTCTTGTCAGCTGTCCAAGCGGTATTCGATAATATTTTCAGAATATTTAGGGACCTTTCACATTTTTTCCGTAACTGCTGTATATGAGGCAAGAAAGTGAGCTTTTTATCAAAGATAACACCCCAAAACCGAATTTCATTGACAAATGGTATATTCTCTCCATTTTATTTAAGTTCAAGGTCTAAATGGAGATTACGTTTATGACAGAAATGGACACAAGCGGTTTTCGATGTAGAAATAGTAAAGCCATTGTCATTGCACCATTGAGTGATACTATTTATTGCATTTTGCAGTTGTCTTTGGATAAAATTCAGATTCATTCCTGTACAGGATATGAGCAGGTCGTCAACATATAATGATCCTTTAACAAAAGGAGATAACTGTCTTAAAATGTTATTTAACTTAATGATAAAAAGGGTTACGCTTAAAACGCTACCCTGGGGAACACCCTCCTCCTGAATAAAAAAATCTGAAAGCTCTGTTTCCACTCTGACCTGGAATATTCTGAGTTTTAAAAAGTTCTTTATAAAAATGGGAAGATTTCCTCTTAATCCGAGATCATGCAGATATTTTAAAATCCCATACCTCCAAGTTCTGTCGTATGCATTTTCAATATAAAAAAAAGATGGCTATTAAATGTTTTCTCTGTAGAAAAGAGAGGCTATTATCAGTTTCAAGGGCCAACAGATTATCGATAGTGCAACGACCTTTTCTAAATCCACTTTGGGATGAGTGAAGCAATTTATTATCCTCCAGAAAATAAATTAATCTGTTATTTATCATCCTTTCCAGTAACTTAAAAAGACAACTTGTCAACGCTATTGGACGATAATTAGATGGATTCGTCGGATCTTTGCCCGGTTTTAATAGGGAAACAATAACAGACTGTTGCCAAATCGCAGGAAAGTGGTGTTCTCGCCAAATGCGGCTGTATAGGTGTAACCAATTCTTCTGTGATTCGACTGTTAAATTTTTGATCCTAGTCTAGCTGATATTATCTAGATCAGGTGCGGATTCATGTATCATTGAAAGGCTTGTTTGAAATTCTTGGAGACTAAAATCACAGTTATAGGATAGATTTACTTTAGAATTAAAATGTAATTTATGTTTTTCTGCTTTCTTTTTCTTTATCAAAATCGCGAGTGGGTGATTCTCGCTACCGCATGTGTGAGCTAAAGATGAAGCGATAGTATTTGCAATGTCCTTTAAGGTGGATATTGTTCTCCCTTTGTCAACTAAAACAGAAACACTATTCGATTGTGAGATACCAGATTTTTTTTAAAATTTTATACCAAAGTTTTTTACTGGATATGGTTGATGTAATGCCTGAAACAAACTTCTGCCACGACGATCTTCGGCTAAGCCTTTGAATTCTTCTGGATTCCGCTTTAGCCTTTTTAAAAACAATAAAATTTTCGGTAGCAGGACGTCTCCGGAATATATCCCAAGCCCTCCTTTGTTTACTATAAGCCTGTTGGCAGTCGGCGTTCCACCAAGGTTTATTTTACCTTTTGTTTCTACCACTCGCCTTGGGAATTGATTTATCTGCAGCTTGAATTATGGTTTCAACAATATAATTAAGAGCATCTTGGATAGTGGCGAGACTCATAATTTCAGAATTAATTTCTGCTAGCAAGGTGAACCTTTGGCAGTTGGCTGCGTTTAATATATATTTAGATGGCCGGGAATTACTACTTGGATTACACCTAATGTCGGTTAAAATTAATGGAAAATGGTCCCTGTTATACAGATTGTTGTAAAACTCAAAAAAGGCAAGAGAGAACGAGAGCAACTAAATGAACTGTGCGTGTAGGTAAATGAAAATATGTTTTTTCATCAAAATTTAAGAGGCATAAATTATGATCTGAAATAAGTTTTTCAATCTGCAAATCCCGGGAATTGCTGGCAGAATTGCCCCATAATGGACTATGACCGTTAAGATCACCTATAATTATAAAGGGAGGTGGAAGTTGAGGAATTAAATTATTAAGATCTATTTGATTGACAGTGATTTGGAGGCAAGTAAATGTTACAGACAGTAATTAAGGATTGCGTCTGAATACGCATAGCTACAGCCTGTAGATTGGTATTAAGAGACAAAGGCATGGAAGGGCTATTAGTAGCAGCAAGTATTGCAACACCACCAGAAACACGTTTTTGGGTATGATGTTTGCTATAAATTTTATAATGAGAGATACTATGTTTGTCATTTTTGAGGTAAGTTTCCTGTAGAGCAATAACGGCGGAGTGATATTTGTTAATAAGGTCCTTTAATTCAGCAAATTTATTTTGAAAGCTACGACAGTTCCAAGAAATGAAAGAGGCAATGAAAAAAAACCCCAACAAAAGCACGAAAAGGAGTAGCACCTCCTGAAACAGAAGGGCAAACACTAAGGAGAAGGAGGGAGGCCTTCGACGTCACCGGTAAGCATTTCATCATCAGACCGATGCACTTTGAGGAGGGAGTCATTATCTTGTTCTTCACTCGCCTTTTTGATAGAGTCCTTCAAAAAATCGTCTTTGGTAGGAAAACTATTTGTAAGAGAGGGTAAAATAGTTTTATCTTTTTTTCTCAGCAAGTCGTTTTGCGCGCTTTGCAGATTTGGATTCTTTTAATTTTACTAATTCAATCGACTTTTGTTCCTGTTTTTTGTCATCTCGAGTTTGTTTAGAATTCCTGTTTAGTGTAGAACTCCCACTTGGAGAAGATGTATTGGAAAGAGAAATTTGTTCTGATGTATTATTGATATTTGATGAGGTCGATGTAGAAGATGCAAAATTGAGTGAGAATGTATTTGATTGTAATTCGTTAATATCACTTGAAGAAGCAACGATTGGCGGAATTGTTAGCGAAACAGCTTTATTGGTAGGATTCTGGGATATGGTAGAAGTAGAGGAAGTTTTTCCCCATTATTATCTCAAGCAATGCCAGCCAGTCGCTTTTCTTTATTGTAATTGTTTCAGTCTCAACTGATGTTGTTGAAAGTGTTGTAGAAGTGGAATCAGTTTGGCCATTTTGTAATTTTTGTTTAGAAGTCATTTGAGGAGGTTTAAAGCTGTTGAGTAGGTGAGAACTGATTGAGGGGTTCTATCGTTTACTATTTTTCGTGCTTCTGGAAATGAAATGTTTCGTGTTATTTTAACAGTTTGTATTTCTTTCTCTTGTTTGTAACGTGGCAGGATTTTGAATAAGCCGGGTGTTCGTCAGAACAGTTGCAACATTTTCGTGTAGTAGAAGAGCAGGTATTACTTTCATGATTTGATAGAGAGCAGTAAGCAAATATTTGTTTAGAAGATTTACAGGCTGTAATTGTGTGATCAAATTTTTGACATTTCAAGCATCGAAGTGGTTTCTATGCTTTAAATGTCAAAAAATTCTTATATTAATCTTTAAATGTCAAAAATTTTTTATATTAACAGGACAGTTAATATAAGAAATTTTGACAGACTTGGGCAAAACAGGAGTATCAAATGTCAATATTAGGTGTTTTGCCGGAAAATTTTGACCATTTCTTTTTATTGAAATTCTGCGAACTGCTATAACCTTTTGTGTTCTGAGGGCGTCAAGGATATCTTCTTCAGTATCCCTGTTAAACTCGCTTTGTGAGATAACACCTCTGGAATGGTTCAATGTTCGATGTGGGCTGACAGTAACTTCAATATTTGCTATTTTCTCTAGTTTAGATGAATTTTCATATTTTTTGAAATTTGCAACCTCAACAAGTAGATTTCCACCATTTAATTTTTTGATTGATTTAACTGCACCAATCATTGAAAGAATAGTTTTGTGTATCAAAATAGGAGATAAATTGATCAATGATTTTTTTTCAGCATTAATAATAAAAAATTTCGGATAAGCATTAGTAAAGTGATTAGTGAGAGGACCCATATGACATTTAGAAAGATTCAGGCCCAGCGGCATCGCCCACCACGGAGGCCTACTAGGGATGGCAGTAACTGGCTCTAGATGTGACTAGCCTCAGCACTTACCATAATGCCAGCTGATACCTATACGCTAGAAGTCACCCCCGGGGCTAGTGAACACCCTCAACGCCAAGCCCAAGGAGTGACCCCGTCGCTTGATCTCCTTGAGCAGCCCAGCCAAATAATTGCCTAGGGTACCAGCCGATTGATAGACCGGAGACCGAAATGTACCATCCGTCTAATGGGTGGCCACACACGGCCAACACGGGTTTTGGCTGTCCATGAGAAGCAGGAAGCAAACAGAGCGGCACCAGCTTCTCATGGAAAGCTCGCCGTCGAGGGAAAAAAGGATCAAGCAGACAGAAGAAGGCGTAGGGGAGAATAAATCATAAAGGGAGTAAAGATCCCTGGGAACCTCGGGATTGGGACACCCGTACCACGACCTCCGATCGGAGGTCGTGCCCGTACTCACCTATAGTAGGTGAGCCCCTGAGGGGAAACAAATTTGGTAAATATATACTTAGGTCGGTAGGAAAATCATTTTCGGAGGGATTTTCAAAAAAATTATCTTTTTAATGATAAAATTTTTTTCACCTAATAATTTTTCTTTCTATATTCTGTAAATTCTTTGAAATATTTTAAACGTATTTTGCAACAATATATTTTACTGTTGAAAAAAAAAAAAAACTTAAAAATCAATCGCACGAATATTTCACCTTGTATTTTGTCTTGTCACGAATATTCCATCTTTTTTGAATTGTGATTAGAATAAGAATATTAGATATATTTTTCCATGATGAGTAGGTTTCAATATTAACTATGCCTAAAATATTTTTTTTTACATTTTTTGTATTTACGGATGATATTTAACTTCATAATGAAATAATTCCAGAAACTTTTTTAATGCTTCCATTTTAAAATATTATCTGATTTTACCTGTGATATAACTGAAAAAATAAATATTATGAGCACAGAATATAGATAGAAAAATAAAAATTGGACGAGGGCAAAGGACAATGAAGATGAAAACAGTGTGTCTTTTTCTTAAGTATATATTAAGTAAATAAAAAGTTGCTGATACTTCACCTTGTCTTTTGTCTTGTTGTCACGAATGTACGTTTCATGAACTATCAACATTAAATAAAAGATTATTATTTATTAAAAGAAATACATTAAATACTAAATAATCTTGACATGTTGCTATTACCTGTTCTACAAACTGTTTTTATTTTGCTTTACCTCGTTTTGTATCCTTCAAATTGTATTTTTGTTGTTGTTATTGTTGTTTACATTAGGAGAAAATAGGAAGAATTTCTTTATGTAAATTATACTTAATACTAGTAATATATGAATTTCATAACAAATTAATGCTAAACATTGGAAGAAATATTTAAATATATTGAACATTCTTTTCTGAGAGACTGCTTTGACAGTAATTTTAAAATATAAATGTGATCTAAGAAATAATTTAAATTATTTTTGTGAATTATAGAATTAACGTTCTGTTAATTATTTCTTCAAATTTAAAACAAAAACACCAAAATTTTTGCCCATTTTGAAAAAATTATAGATGTTACAAAAGCATAAAGATACAGTTTTTTTAAACAATATATTAATAGAAAATTATTCATTTCATTTTATTGACATGGTTACATATTTATTTAACGGAAATATACTGAAGATATAATCAATGTTTCATAAATTATGATTGAAAGCAAATTACAGGAAGAAACTACTATAAAGAAACTATTGCTCTCATTATGAGATAACCTGACTTTTTCTATAGAAAAATATCTGCAGCATGCATAATTTTAAAATGAAAAAAAAAAAAAAAATACTGAACATGAAAAAATACTGAAGAACATCCGGTTCAATGGGCACATTAAAGTCATTTCTAATAAATATGATTTTATTCCCAAGAGATTGGAATCAAAAATACGGGGACTGTAATGCCAAAAGTCGAAAGAAATTATTTAAATAATTTTAATTAAGGGGAGAAATGCAGGATTTCTACGTAGGTAAAGTTGGCAATTGCCAAGGAGTCACTCAGCTTTTGAAAATTTTTAGCAGTTTTAGAATTTTTTTTAGTTTTGTACTTTCATTTAATGACAGAGGACCGGGTAATCAAATTTATTCAAGCCAAAATCTAGTACTGATTAAATTAATTTTGGAGCTTTTATCTAATTATCATTACAATTTCCCAATTACCAATTACAAGTAACTCTTTATGCTATTTTATAACTCTAAAAAATTTGTATCTTTTCAGCTTTTAAAAAACGTCCCCACCTTTTATAATATTACTTAGAATGTTTTAAAGAAAATTATCAGTTTTTTTATATGTGAAATATTGAAAAAAAAGCTCTTTAGAAAGGGACTTGTGACTACAGTTTTTCAAAATTTGTTTGTAAAAACTACTGAATAAAAATTAAAAGGAAATCGATACAGTGGAAGAAAGGGGCTACAATATTTGCATTACCTGAGGGTCCCTTGAATGCTTAAAACGGCTCTAAATTTTTCTAAAATCGGAAATAATTACATTTTTTTGCATATAGTAATGCATATAGTAATGTAAAATTCCCTTTTTTAATGTATTTTTAGTAGATTTAGTTTTTTTAGGAGATTTGAGTTATGGTTTACTAAATAGTGCTTCTAAAAGAAAATTAAGTTTGAATTCATCTAAAATCTACAGATTTTCACAAATGCAGATGATTAGTTAGAAAAACATTAATGTACTTCTGTTTTAATTGGCTGTTTCTTTTTGCTCTGTTCTTAAGCACAGTGTACTTGCTATATCTCATTCGAAAAATAAAAAGTTATATACTGAGCAAATAATTTATATTTATCAGAGTACAGATTTAAAAACACACACAACAAATATGAATTAAATCTACGATGATAAACAGAAAACTTTAAATTTTTAATGGCGCTGTTACTGTGAAGCTGATTTGTTTAAAAACTCATATAACATGAAGACTTAACATCTGTGGATGAAAGCTTTTCTTACTACTTACGGTATTTCAAGAATTTCTTTTGTAACTATTTCCTGCTTACAAATCATTTCAATACCATTAGCTTCATTTAATTATACTTCAAACTTAAGAAGCAAATTTTTTTTAATTGCCAATATTTAAATAACACTGTATTAGTGTTCGAACTTACTGAATTAAATAAACGAATCAAGAAGAAACAAAACAAAATCTAATGAGACAAAACTCTTTCATTAAATGCGAATAGTTTCATTCATGTAAAGTAATGCATTTACTAAAATCTAGATAATTTTTTCGAAGTGAATACAATATTTATATGAGAAGAAATTCATTAATTTTTATTATGCATTTTTTAGTAAACTCATTGAAAAGTAATTCATGTTTCATAGAAAACAAAGTAGAAAATATGATATCAAAATACAAGAATTTGTATCAAACAACATGACATTAAGTATTCCAAATTATGTTAAACATCATATTAACTTTCGCCAAATCTGACACTTTTAGATATCGTTTAAAACCCTTTTGCAAAGCCTTTGTTGCACCCCCTTTGAGAACTGAATCTTACCAATAACATAACTGCCTTGTAAACGAAGCCATCGATTGACAGTTTTATGACCTGTACGGCATCTGTCATAGAACCATTGTTAATTACTAAGGACAGCCTGGGAGAGGAAACGGGAAAAAATATCGGAATTACACATTTTCAACGATTTCCCTTTCGCACACGATTACGTAATGCATGTAATAACAATGTAGAGCTATGTAATAACAATGTTTATAACAATGTAGAGAGTAATAGGAATTTGTATAATTTCACATTTTATGGCATCTTTCAGTTCTGACAATGTTCTGAATGTCCAGTTTTATCATTTTCAACACAATAGTATATACCTACTTTTGGTGGTCCATTTTGTCTCCTTTGGTTGTTGAAATATTTTGTTTTACTTTAACTGACTGGATTCCCTTGTTTTCTTTTCAGCGAATATGCCGGATGCTCTACTTTTGAATTCACGCAATGGGGAAGCTAGCTCCTCATTTTCGATCATGCCCAACATTGAACATATGTTTGTGCCCTTCTGTATCCTTCTGAGGTGTTTCCAATTCATAGACAGTTGAGACAGTGTAAAGGAGTCTACGTAATGGTCTGACAGAATGAAGAATTTGGGAAAAGTGGTCGATAGAACAAATTATTTGCAACGAATCATCGTGCAAAATAAGTTATATTATAACTGGATATTTATGATAGGGGTAGATTTTGGAATAGACGGTAAGTAAAATGTCTGCATTAATTCTTAATTGGGATTAATCTTTCTTCTTTTGAAATAAGTATTCTTTGAAAGACAGCTACATTTGGGTTTTCAGTTCTTTAAGCATGTTATTTGAAGAATCAGTCTGTGATTATATATCTAAAATTAATTACCACAGAGAGTTCAGATGTAATCTTTGATTATACCAATGAAATTCTCAACTCTCGAAATTCAGAGTTATATCTTTGGTTATACCACAGGACCTCTATTTCAGAGGTTCTATGCTAATTCAATTACTAATGCTAATTCTAATTCTACTAATTCTAAATGCTAATTCTACATTATAATTAGCATTTTTTCTTAACTATATTAATGCAGTGGTTTGTATTTGAGTTGAAATTTAAATTTGAGTTTTTATTTTACACTATCCATGAGTTCTTTTTATGAATTAATGTAACAGAAACATAATACAAATTATAATCTTTCAACTTGGTCTTCTTTCAAATAAGAAATCGTCTTTCAAATAAAAAAATTATCTTTCTATGGTACATCATTTCAGGAGGGACATGTGTTTTTGATAGAAACGAGATTTTCGGAATCCGTATCTAGAAGTTGTGTTATCACAGTGTTACAGGACATATATCTACAGAAATTGGGTTCCCGAACAAGCGTGCCATCTATCGATTGACATAAACAGCTGCTAGACTTACGGAGTAACCGGACGAAAAGGGAAAGCAAAAGGCCCCTTACAGGTCACCATTTATGGCCAATACATGCATTTAGTTCTGAACAGAGATATAAGTGAAAAAAAATATTTAAACCATTGGAAAGAAAATATCCATAAAACTGAAATGGTAACAGGATTTAAGAAATAACAAGAGTAGAATCGTTAATGCTACCCGACATGCGATACTCATATCAATGGACATTAAACTTGCTAAAAAAAAACATGGTGTAGCTGTGTCACGGACACGGCCGTGTGTTGTGCGTGTATATGTTTACGTAACGGGCTATATATTTTTTTAAAAATAAAGTATTTTTATTTATGTATTCAGCATAAAAGCAAGAAAACAAATAATTATTGAGTTACAATATAATTTTATTAATTGTAGGTCTGTGATGCGAAAAGTAACACACAAATGGCGTACAGGATACATCGAGATTTCTGGTAAACTTTAAATCAATAAAGGTATTACCTAAAGTTGTTGGAGAAGTTTCAATATAAGACAAATTGAACCCGCTGAGCATGAAGTCAGGGAATGAGCTGTTTTGTGAGACATCAACATTAAAGTCTCCCGCTATCATAACTGATGTAGTAAGATCAGGCTCGTAATCGGGCATAATTTTAGGTTTTATTATTACCATTCAATTGTTCTTGAAAAGCCCTTTCCAACCGCATACGATCTCTGTATTTGGTTTTGGCTTTTCGACGCGTATGCCGACATTATATATTTTTTGATAATATTTTTTATTCCAACTCCTAATTATATTCAATATCACTACTTTAAACTAATGTTTTATATGCAGTCGATGGATTTCGATGACAGCTGGTGATTAAAACTGAAACGAGCAGCGTAGCTTCTCCGAATCAGAAGTTATACTCATTGCAGCAAGAGGACCTCCAAATGGCGGCGCCCCCCCCTCCACTACGTGCAGTGCGTCCCTGTTCTCGTCTATTCTAATGAATTCTTTGACCCTTTAGTTATCCAATTAATTAATTTAATTTTGGATGCAGAGGACAGATTCGAAACTACAACTCCAAGCTGTATCCCCCGATTTTATCACTTTTTTTGGATTGCTCCCGTATGGTAGCACATTTAAAGATGTATTCACGTCAAAACAATCCAAGGAATCTTGCGATTAGAATATCCATACCCACCTAACCATTGTGAGCCCCTGAGGAGAGAGAGTAGGAGTGTTTAGTTCCAAACGCAAGGTATCAAGAAAATCCTTAGCATCTTTCATTCTGTTTATCTTAGATTTCAAGAAAATTTCTTGAAACCAATAATTACTCAAATTTGGGCTTGTGCTTTTATTTTCCTACAAATACGAGTCATTCACAAGATGTCTGTATCTTAATATCCTATTTATATCCGACTACGCCTCTAAATTTACATATTTCTTTGATGGCAGCAGCTTCACAAGTTGAAACTCGAGCCCGTTTCATAGTCTATTGCCTCTATTTTCCACCTTATGATTTCAGTTTTAAACAAGATCTAGATAGTTTAGTAGATCAACTTCCTTCCTCTTTTTGTTACTTGGTTGCTTCAAAGGGCAGAGGATTTTGTGGGATTCGGATCACACAAACTTTTGTAGGTGACAATTAGAATAATTTATATCTTATAACTGTCTCTATCTACTTAAAAATGATGAGAAAACGCACTCTCTAGAGCCCAACATACCTTCCACAATCTGAATTCGACCATCTCTTCTCCGGAATTGATACTGTTCCTGGATTTTATAGTTGAGGATGATCTGCTTAAAAGTGATCACTTTCCTTTAATGGTTTCTCATAATGACAATGGTGGTGAAACTATTTGCTCCCCGCGTTCCCTTTTCTAGAGAGCAGATTGGACTACGTTCTCTCAACTGGAAGATATCACTGAGACTATGATCAGTACTGCAGACTTTACGGAAGCAGTATATTAGTCTTTGATATAAATAAAAATGATATAAGATATAATAAACATCCCCATTCTAACGAGATACCCATGTCTAAAAATCTTCTATGGCAGTAGTAAAATAAAATTTGACGAGACAGTCGTTAGAGAAGAAAGAAACTTGAATATTTTAGGAAGTATTTAATGACAGAAAAATATGTTGATTTTTAATAAGCTAAAGCCACTGTTAAGCACATCCGTCAATGCAGACAAAGGAAATCATGCATTAAATTCATTTCTTCTTCTCTATCCCAAGGCAAATAATTATTGAACAAAATTCGCGGTTGTAAATGGTATTAATTGTGATTTTTCTATTCCTGTTTTAAATACAGAAAATGCACATTTTACTTCACTATTAGACACCAATGCGTTCTTGCACAAGTTTTCATAACTTTTCATTTTCGATTCTTATAGGTTTGATTTCTTTCTACGAAGAATCTACGAAAATAAAACAATGCTTTTTAACCCTCATGTCGGCGACATTCAGAGTGCAATACTTACCGAAAGCAGCGCGTCTGAATAACAGGTTTGTACTTAAAAGTGTCAGGGTTTGGACAAAAGGATTGCTTTCCCCTTTTGCAGTTATTACAGCAAAACAGGGGTAGGCTGATTAGCGGATGCCATGTTGTGAGTGACAGCTGTTGCTTATCGCAGTTTTTCGATTTCCAAGACCATGTTTCTTTCAGCCAATCGAAATAACATCGATTGAAAACGCAGAAAATATGATTGTGTTTCAGAGGATTTCTGATTATTTCATGAAACACTACATATAATTTAAATTGGTATTAAATTATGTTGTATTTAACATGATACGAATCTAATTTTTATGAATTGAAAGTGTTCGCCTATTATTTTGTTTTTATTGCAATATGTTTCGCAAAATTTTTAGTCCCCTCGTAATGTGAAATTATGTTTCGAAATTACATACAAGTGATTTAATTCTTGAGAAAAAAAAAGATTCTTTCAGGGCATTTCCAATATAGTATTCTAAAATGCGCTTTCAAAATATTAATTCTAAAGGCATGAGTATTACGCTCATCACTAAATTCGTCAATCTTTGAATAAAATTATACAAATTGGCATAAATTTTTACGAATTTTTTTAAAAATGTATAAATTCTTACGAATGACTAACTTAGAGGTTTCCTTTGTTTATCTCAAAAAAAAGGATGGGTCTTGAATTGTTTTTTATTTATTAAATCACTAAATTAATAAATGTGTTTAAATTTATCTAATAAATAAATTACTTTTCCTATGTCAATCTCAATTTAAAATTTTTTTAATCCATCGTGACTGAAAAAGCTCTTTTTCAAGCATTAATAAAATGTTAAAATTTCACAGTTCATTCGAAAATAACACGGTAGAAATATATTTGGTACATTAAATGGGAATTCAAAATTTCTTTATCAATGATATAAATTTTTTTGCCATATCATTTTCCAAATTTTATTTATTGAATTACAAATAAACCATGTAGCTGACGCGAAAGTTCTATAACTAGCATGTCACTAAATAAGATACAAAAAGTTTAAGATCATAATTTTCTCAAAGATTGAATTTTCTTGGTGATATATACAAATGTATAAATAAAATTATACACTGTATAACTAGTGTTGTAATAATTTAAACTTTTGTTGCGAATAAATGTTAAAATTTTATGTAATTTTAATTAATAAAAATTCTAATTAAAATTATTGATAATTTTATCCCGAGATGTTTATTTCCAGTTCCAAATTATATACGGATAAAATGTGTTCACCCGAGGTCAAACAGTTTGATCTGGAGATCGCCAATACGAATACTCATCTTCACTCTCAGTAACGATGTTCACTATTTTAGTAGAAATGGTAGTAAGAGACCTTCGTGTCTGACACCCTTGTTTAAACAAGTTCTGTTTTTAAAAAATGAAAATGTGAGACCAAAGTTTATTAAGAATAAAGAATTTCAAAGTAATTGAAATGTGGGTATTTTTTGAATTTTTCTTACTCCTGTGAACAAACTGGATAAATAAACTAAAATCACCTCTAGTGAATTCAAATTTTACAAACAAGAGAATAAGGTAATCTAAATGCCAGTTGCGCGCATTATTTTTTTAATGCTAAGATATTAGATAAAATTAGACCAAGGAGTTAAAAAAATAGAATTTAAAACACAAAGTATAATTATTTAACTTTAATTAAATTAATTAATTAATTAAGAGGAAAATGTCAAATTTTTATTTTATATTTATTTTTTAGATTAACTATTATTTCCCCCTAAAACGTTTTAAAATCTTATGGATGAATTTATTAATAATAATACTCATATATACTCATTCCGGGAATATATTTTCATACGTTCAGTTTTATTCTTTTATTTAAAACTTGATGTGGATTCGTATTTATTCTCAAAATCTCAAAAGTAAGGTTGAGAATGTAAACGAAATTTGAAAATGCTTAAAAGAACTCGACCAGGAAGAAAACATTCCTATCGTCCACTGACAACTATTGGTTTCTCCTTATCTCACATTTCTTTCTCATTATCTCGCAGCTTGAGTTTGGGGGGAGAGACAAACTGGACCCGTAAAAGTACGGGCAGTGACAGTTTTAAGGGGATTTCAGTTTCCGTCTTTTTGCGGGACTGGCGCTTTGAAGGGAGAAGAGATTCCTTCTATTTGCGGGGTTGACGCTTGGAGGGTTAATGTTAGTAAAAGCTTTCTTTATTGAATAGTTTTCAGGATGGCTGCGTTCAACGCCTCTTATTAAACGCCTCTCTGTCCAGAAAAATCACTTTGTTTCTATTCTTTGACGTAGGAAAAGCCTGTGACCACTCTTGACAATATGGCATATTTTCTACAGTTTTCAATATTTGTTTTAAAGAAAAAATCTAAGAGTTTTTTTAAAAAAAACTTTTTAATAAATCTTATTTAAGATTTAGAATTTGCACAAGAAAATTTATTCAAACCATTTGAGTGATCCTCATGGAAACATCTTTAGTGCTACTCTTTTTACCATTCATCTTAGTCGAATTCTCAATCATTTGCTTTTATCCACTCATAAAAGTCTTAACTGTACCGACTTTAAGATAACATGCTAATAAAGTAAAGAGTATTTAATGGAAAGTCAACTTCAAAATGCAGTCAGCAAGCTTGTAGTTTGATGTGATAAAAATGGGTCCATATTCCTTCAGAGAAAAGTTGGTGCGTCCACTTTTGCAGGAAACATAACATTCGCTCCAAATATGTTATTCATATTTATTAAATTGTCATTCTTCATGAAATACGGCCTTCAAAAGTTATTTTAGATAGAATCTCTGGTGTCTTTTACACATTACAATAGAAAGCTTCTACACCCAGGTCCATAAATTAAGGATAATACCAGATCTTTAAAATAAAGGTTCAGAAACAAAATAATCTTGACTTATTCATAACGATAATTTATTAAACAAAAGATAAAAATAGAACAGATGGTGTATGTATGATACTACTCATAAAACCTACGAGTTTTGCACTTTTTTTCAATAACAAAAATACCTCCCTTCCAAAAACTTTACTGTACATAGTTAGTATGACGTTTAATGCATTTTATGTCTCCCAAACTATGAAATACAGCTCGTACATCGTCTAGACATGCTATCAAATTATCGAGCTGATCTTGGAGAAGATTACTCCCATCAGCAAGCAGTACCCTCTGAAGTTTCGATACATTTAAGGTTCCGATGCTGGTTTACAGTTAGCAACTCGTCAGCCCTACAGGCTCACTCGGAATTAAATGAGGTAACGATACTGGCCATTCTATACTGGTAACGTTCTCAGAAATTAATTCCTTTACGATGTTTTCACAGTGAGGACAGACGTTGCCATCCATAAACACAAATAGTGCGTTCATATTAATCCTAAACAAACATATGTATTGTTTCAGAATGATGTCTCAATAAATTTGGCCTGTCATGGTTCCTATTTAAAAATGCAGAAGTATTCTGGAGTCCAGTATCATTTCATCCAAAACAAACAATAGTACATCTGCCTTCATTCACTGATCTTTTCTTGGTGGTAACGGATACCAGATATTCTACATATAAAAGTTAGACGTGAATCAGATTGAAAGTTAAACCTGGTCTCGTCGGAAAACATCACACAAGTTCACTGTGACGATGCCCACGATGTATGGCTCTACTTCTGGTTAACTGCTGGCGACAGTAAATTGCAGTGAGTGTAATTTATCTGACAGGCCTGCTAGCATAGATACCGTGTTTCAAACTTCTGTATCCGGTTTTAACACGAAATTGTCGTACCGGTGGCTGAAGATACCTGACGAAGCAAGCAATAAGCTATAATCCACCTCCTTCCTTTGGCAGTTACTACCAAATACCTGTCGTCATTTGTCGTTGTAATTCGAGGGTGGCCTGTACTATAACATCTGCTGACATTTCCACCATCTTGGAAGGGCACTTTGGGGAATCAGAGGTTCCTCGGACTCCTCTGTTTGAGAAGGTTCACATTCTAAGCTACCGATAATTCTACCAAGTAAAAATGCTATGCACATGCACTCTGTGTCATAACTTTTCGGTTATAGCACCAAGTGACTTATGAAAAATTTAACTTGGATAAACTGCGTTAAACAGTAAAATAAAGATATGTATGAAAGATATAACTTTTAAAAATGTTCATATATTAATATAAAAATATACAATATGGGAGGATTTAAAATACAAATATACGATTCTGAAAGTTAAAGCCAGATAAAGAATTAGATATTGGTTTAAAATCTAAAAAATTAAAAAGTTCAGAGGAAGGCTGATCACAGCTTAAATTATATGTCATGGTATTTTTTTTCCAGGCTGCTACTGATGCATATCACTTTATTTAAAATAAGATGCACCATCTCTGTAATAGAAATTCCGTTGAAGTCAAGCTTCTTTCTTAAAGACTTTGGTTATGGGTATCAATGTTTTGTTTTGTATTTCAAGTTGGGCATAATTGCAGTGAATTCTTCAATGAATTTTTTTGGCACCGTATATAATAACATCACCTTGAAAATCAATACCGTAATCATCACTATTTGATTTGGATATATCTGTGCGCATCAGTTCGTTGTCATATTTAACTGGAGGGAGTAATTTCCTTTTTTCTTACACAAAAGGTGAAAATCCGGGAAAGATTTCCAATTTTTAAGCAAGATCCCCTTGTGTAAACTTTCTTGTGTCAAGTTAGATTTTATATTTCTCTGAGATTTGCTCTCCGTATTTAATTGCCATATAGGATCAAAGGAGTATTCCTGGAGTATATTCTATTTCTTATTCTAGAAATTTGGCATAATTTTAGAAGTTCCCATCTTTCCAACAGCTGATTAACAAAAAATTCAAGAAAGAATGACATTACTGCAACAAAGACGGTGATATTAAAGTGGCTTTTATGACATCGGAGTATTTAAGTTGTTCGTTATTTAAGTCTCTTGAATTTCGTTCTCAATGTTCCCATGTGAATAGACTGGCAGATGAGATGGCTGAAATTTCACGTATTCACAATATTATGTGAAGGAATGATCAACAGTTGGAAATCGGGAAAACGTTCGTTTTCCCCAATAACCCTCTCTTTGGCGCATGTAAAAAAGGACGGAATGGCATGTATAGCGACGGAATCTGCATGGGATTATATTTTTTTATGTTCAAGTAATTAAAGTTTGTTTCAAACTAACAGAATTTATTTGTGTTTAATAGTTTTAGTGAATTCATAATCATAATGCTTCTAATAGCTATTATTCTTTGATTGAACAAGCTTTAGAGTATTTTCATTTTGGGTGTAGTTAAAAGTTCAATTTCCAACATACTCCATGACAAAAATTAAAACAACAGAGAAGCGAGTGGTTACACAAATATATAATGACTGTTTTCAAATAAAAAGGATTTTGTTGTAAAATGCAAATCTCCCGATCCAGTCACTTTTCAGAAGTAAGATAACCATCGATTACTTCAAGGCTCATTTGGAATGCAACAGAAGGGAATTGTTTGAAATAGGGTTTCAATAGATAAGAGAAATTATAAGAAATTGAACATGTGTGTTGAAAATATCAACAATTTAGAAACTTAGTTGAGCTAGAGAGACACCGTGTGCAAAATTATTTAAGCTCCATTTGCATGAATCAGTACGGAACTCAAGAAGTGGCTGTGAACTCGGTCTATATTTGCGCTGATACGAGTCAAATTGTGCGAACAGTGTTTGCACACTGTGTCTCAGTATTTATCCTAATGCTAGCCAAAATCTACAAGCTAAGAATTTCTCCAAATTTGTTGACTATCTAAATGCTAAGCCCTGAGAATGGTTCCTTTACTTGATCCTTGGAGAAATCACATCCTATTATCCATTTAGAGGAAGTTGCATCTAGTATTTGAAAACGCACTATGAAATAAATTAAAAAATATTTCCTTGAATTGATATCTTCTTGGATGATATTAAAATTGAATGTTCTGTAATAGAACTTCCTAATGCGCGACTGAATAAGGTAGTAAAAAAGTTACAGCATCATAATTTGCATGTTAATCAAAAATTATAGTTTTCAGTTGATGATTCAATCTTTTAACAAACAAAGACGGATTGCATAAGACAGGAAAAAATAGAGCCATATTATATGCATCTCGATTAATTAATGTCTCTTTGTTGAATTATTTTCAGAACTGGCGAATGATTATGCTAAATTTTTAAATAGCTTGACAAGTGTTTTATCCTTTAAATACATTACTTGACAAATGCACAGAATTTAAATGGACAAATAAAGGTTCCAGATCTTTTAAAAAAGTAAGAGAAGAAATGTTTTCTAATAAAGTTTTGATTCCCAATATTATATATTTATGCCTTATTGTAATGGATGCTTCGCTTTACGGACTTGGGGCTTTAATTTCACACGTTTGCGATGATGGAGGGGATAAATCTATTGTAATTGCATTTAGGTAATCTATTGTAATTGCATCTAATAAAAATCTTAAATGGATCACCCTGCACTCATTTTAAAATATTCAAAATGAAAATTTTAGCACTTTCATATTTTTGGTTGTCAGCTGGCGACAAAGAAATCGAGTCTTTAGCTAAGAATTAAATCCTATGTTTTAAATTCGGAAAAAAACATCCTAAGATAATAATTCATTTTTGATGATGGTCTTTAAAACCATAAAAAATATTCATATAGAATTTTCTGATTCTTTTATGAATACTATATATTGTAGTGAATTTATTAGTCCAGACTCTAAATTAACCTTAATAGTTAGAACCCCGTTACTCTAAATAACTTTAACCCACAATTTAATTTCAAAATAATCTTTTTACAGCTCTTAGCAACCACAAGCAATTTATATTTTTAGAACTACAAAACTGAATATCTTTTTGTTGCCATTTCTAAAACAAAAAAAAAATAAATAAACAAAAAGATATTTACTGTTATTTTTAAGTTCTGTATAAGTTCGTCACAATAATACTACTCCCTGACTAGTAACTAAGTTACTGGTCAGGACTCCCTGACCAGTAACCAAGTTACTGGTCAGGGAGCATAATAATATCTTGCAAATACACTATTTACAAAAGAATTATAGATTTGTGTAAGTGTTAATCCTGAAATCGCACAAGAATTTTAATTATCTGCCCAATGCAAAATTGTTCTTCAGGAAGTTTCTTTATTGGACGAGGAAAGTCTGTTGGTAGTTTTATAGGTAGTCTTATTAACTTTGTTGATTGTTCTGTTGTAACATCTGGTATTGGCAGGAAATATGCAGGCTTTAATCTGTAAGTAGACACTGTAGAATCTTTTTCTTTGATTTTTATAGAGAAACCCCTTTTCGTATGTCAACAACTTGAAAACGACCATTTTAAGGAAGTTACAGCTGCTTTTTAACTCTATTTTTGTGAATAGCACACGTGATGTTGTTTTCAAGTCTTTAGGAACGAATACTGTCTGTCCATAAGGAGATCTCTGGCCGACAGTCGTCTATGTTTACGGCGGGCGTTATGGAAACAGGCGTCGATAGGGAGGATCCATTTCGAATGGGTGGAATCGGACGGAAGTCTGCGGGGTTTTCTTTAACTTGGCGAAAAAATGAAACGATAAAAAAAACTATTGCTCATTCGTCTTCTCGCTTTTACCGCAGTTGCTCGTATCTTCATATTTGCTTAGCTTACTTCTTTTATATTTTATTAATATTTTCTTTGGTTAATATTAACTGCATTTCATTATTTAATAATTTTTGTCTCTTGAATTTTGAGATCCTTTAAAATGTCTTTTTGATTTAGGAATGGAGAGACTTTAAAATCACAAGCACGTAAAATTGTGCATAATGTTATAGAATTTTGCTTGAAACTTGCTGAAAATTCGTATTGGGTAAAAGATGGGATTTTAGAAGAACTAGTAGAAGAACTAGTAATTCAGATTGGAAGTACTGAATCGGATTCCGATTCAGAAGAAACGGAATCTTGTCGCAGTGATTTAGAATTCTTTTAATTCAAAGTACACAACTGTCACACGATCTCTGCTAGTTTTGCACTCTTTTAATAATAATTAATGTGTTTTATAAATAAAAAGGGGATTTTAAAATTGCTTTTTTTGATTCATTTCAATTAGTTTAATCGTAAGTTATAGAAGATATAGAATTTTATTTAGTTTATTTTCTGAAGCTACAAAATTTATTTGATTCTTCTTTGTTATTTTCTATTTTTTCAATAATGTTCTCTTGTTTTCTGTTATTCAATAAGTCGATAGTCAAAAGTTTCAGCATAACATACTTTTGATTATCCTTAAAATTTGATAAAATGTAATTGTTAATTTTGAGTTTCGAAAAATAGTATATATATCAAAAATAAATAAATAAATTTATTTTGGAGAAGTTTTAAACATATTTAACAATGGATATTTTACTTTGTAACAGCAACCTCTTATAAAAATTATGAAATAATTACGATTATTATGTTATTATTTTTACGTTGAATTATACAGATTACTTCGCGTTTGCTGCGGAGAATTCAATCTTAAGTAGTTACATACATTTAAAACAAATAAAATGAAAATTAATTTTTTGTCATGCTTGATTCTATTTAATTTTTTTTCTTCTTGTGCACTCGTTAGACATATAAATAATTATTCAGTTTTTCTATTTGATTTACTCTGTTCTTTCTGTACTAATCAGAAAGGAATTTCCATATTATTCTAAAAGGAATAATATATATTTTCAAAATTCCAAGTACGCAAATGATTTTCAGCCCAGTGAATTATTTTTCGAATTTGCTTTCGAAAATTAAAGGCATTATATCCATACCGCCAACTAGGCGCTAAACGCGCCAACGTAAGAAACTTTAATGCATTTCTACCTCTGCGAAATGGACTCTTCCTGCAGTAACCTATTTCTATAACTCTCGCCGTAAACATAGACGACTATCGGCCAGAGATCTCCTTATGGACAAACAGTACTTTTTGGACATATTTATCGGATACCTACTGTTCTAAGTCCATTTCATTCATAATTTTTAAAGCTGCCCGACAAAAATATCAGGTGACATAAGAGTTGTGCTATCTTGATAAAATTCTCCAGGTAAGCATATATTTTCTCCATAAATCATTTGAACAATGATGTATGCAGAATCGTCATGCATAGCTGTGCTTAGGCTGAGAAGAACAGTCGGAAGGGTTTCACTTCAAGCTTTTGCTTTAGACAGTGTTTTCACTTCAGGCAGTGTTGTATTTAGACACCTATGTAAGCGCTCGACTTTCTAATTAGCTTGGGAATTGCAAACAGTTGTATATTAAAATTTTATCCCACGCATTTTTGATAAGTCTTTGAAAAATTCTGAATTAAACTACGCTCCACGATCTGTGACTAGGTGGCGTGGAGCACTAAATCTTGAAATCCAGTAAGAATAAAATGCTTTGGAAACTGTGTCTTCTGAAACGCTGTTAGTTAGTCCATGCAGTTAGAGTGCCAGCCAATTCAAGTAAGACAGTAAATACTCGCATTTGATGGTTATAGGTGCCCAATGAGATCAATATATACTTCATTAAATCTTTCTGAAGGAAGTTGAAAATCACTAAAACTTGGTTCGGTGTGCCGATTATTTTTGCCCTTTTTGGCAAGTAGTGGATTATCAAGTTGAAAGATGCAATTATTTACGGATACTTGACCAAATAAATTTAGACAACACCTTTAAAGAGGATTTAATGCCAAGATGGGCCACGTTATGCAATTGATGAAATATTTCCATGCAATTACTTTCAGAAAATATATAGTCTGGTATTTTTACCAAAGTTTCACACCACAAAGATATTCCAGAAAGTAATAGATACTGCTTGAAGTTCAGAAATATTGCCGATGTCTTCACATTCTGTAATTCTTTATCCATATTTTTTTCATCTGCTATTTTATTGTAGCCAATTAAAGAAATTTCTTCAACTCTAGATAAAGTATTTAATACAATATTGTCTCGATCTTCAATGTATATGAGTAGAAATTTAAATGCATTGTAAATTTGTAAGTTGATGAGGAGATACCTTTTTTGTTTTTTGTCTGAAGGAAAAGGGGCCAAAGTACTTCTCAAGTCGCTAATTCTATGACATCTACATATACTGATAGATGTAGTTTATGATTCGGAAAGGATTAATTGTTTTATTGACTAAATCATCTTTGCATCATTTAGCTTCATCTATCCATTAAATATTTCGTTAATCCTTTTTATGCTCATTTGAGGTATTGTGTATGAGATATTGCCTTTTTAATGCATTATTTAAATACTACCGATGAAAACTGATAAGGTCTAAGATTGTTGTAAAGTCATGAATGGCTGCTGGAAGTTTGTAATTAGCAATGTCTTGAAATTTGTCTGGTAGAAGTCATGAGCCTGGAGGAATATTAAATAGCCCAAGAATTCTATTCCTTGTATGCCAAAGATGGATTTGAAAACATTGAAGCGAAGTCTATAGTCAATTAATTTATCAAACATTAACTTCAAAGGGATTCTGTGTCGTTCTTCATCCAGAATGTCATCTAGAACGTTGTTCCTAGAATGACATCTAGGTGAATGAAATTTAGACAAAAAAAACTGTATTTATAAATCTTTGAAACGTTTTTGGGACCTTCCTCTAATCAAAACTCATTCATAAAAAACAAAAGGCGTAATAATCTCAGTTTAACATGTCTTCTTCGGCAATAGATATATATTAAAATATATATTAAAATTAAAATTTGTATCTTTTAAAATATGATGTAAATATTCAATCATAGGAATAGGATATCTGTTAGGAATCGTTCTATCATTTAGCTATCTATAATCCCCCCATGGGAAAAGAGTACCTTTTTTTAGTACCACATGAAAATAACTTGCCCATGGAGAACTAGAGGGTCTTATTATGTTATTATCCAACATGGATTGGAACTATTGATTAACTACTGAAAGCTTTTGATAATTCAACGGTCTTATTTAAGAATTTACAGGTTGACCATGTGTTGTTACATGATGTTGAATGGTTGCGTAAGTCTTGGTATTGTTTTAGTAGAATACGAAATTTTGTCTAAGTGTTTAATATAAAGATATCAATATTTTCACTGATGGAAGTAGCTTCGCCAGTCACCTTTAGTTGAATTACCTCCATCAATCAGTTTCTTTTTATGCAAATCAATTTTTAATTTAAATTTTTTAAGAAAATCAGCTCCTAAAATATCTATATTAATTTTGGTCACTATAAATGGAAATTGAAATTCACGCTTAAGTCCCATATCAAGTGATAAAATATTCATATTATATGTTTTAATTTTGGTACCATCCAGTGTATACAACTTTCAATACGTAGATTATTTTTCTTGAGTTGATGCAGGTAAAATGCTAACGTCTACACTACTGTCCACTCAGAAACGCACTTTCACTTTTTTATCTTTTATAAATAAGCGAAAATGGTGACATACTGAGACATTATCAACAGTAGAGCTTGCCGCCCTCTTTACTACGCATTGTTGTTTTCCAGATTGCATGACCTATCAATTGACTAGTTGCACGGCCGAGTACATTTATCCTGACGGCATTTGCTACCCAAACGAAAATGATAAAAGCAATATTTTCAGGATTAAATATTCCATAAGAATTACTGTGAGATCGTCTGTGGGACTGAGGATTGCTCCTAAATCATTGTCTTGATGTACAATGAATAGTCGTTTGGGCAATTCAATGCTCAAGTTACTGATTTTCAGTAACAGTTCCCTATTCGAGCAGTTACCAGCTGTTCATACGCCTTAAATCTCGTTAGATCTTGTCATATCTGAAATTTTATCAGTTATGATCGCCAAATTGGGAAATTTTTCATGTCTAACAAGTCACTATGCATAGTATCTGGCAATTTTTCTAACCGTAGAGCTTTGATTAGATTTTTAGACACATCAGATGTTGTAACAGATTTTAATTTTTGTGATAATATGCTTTATTTCCAGTACCCCAAACCAATTCCTGTAATAAGAGTTTTTAAAACTCAAACACTTTCACTTTCTTTCAATAAATCTAGAAGTCTTGTTTTGGATTCTGAATATTTCGTAGGGAATTACTTGTTACAATATCTCAAATGTTCTTGGCATATTTGGGTTCTAATTCTGATTCTAGGTAATTAAATTTGGTTTCCTCCAAAAAATCCTACATATCTTAAATTACGTTTCGACTTGAAGGAAACCAAATTTCTGTGCAATCCATCTCAAAAGGAGGAAATTTAGCACTTTGCACAATAATATCTTTGATATTTTTTATTGTCTTCAGCAATATTCACCCTAAAATAAAAATTTCGGTTCACCACTTATTGGTCCTGACTTAATCTTAATACTTAGAACTCTGTTAATTTAAATAACTTTAAATCACATTTTACTTCAAAATAATGTTTATAACAGACCTTAGCAATCATTCGCAATATATATATTTTCAAACAACGAGACTGAAAATTACTTCTTTACCATTTAATAAATAACAAAAAATAAATAAATGAATGAATTAAAGTTCAGTATAAGTTGAAGCCATAACAGATTTACAGAGGACAGATCTAACATAAATTTAAATGTCAATTATATGTTTGAAAGTTAGACTTTTTGGAATTTTTTGTCAAAATTTCTGGTATCTTAATTCATTATCATTTAGCAATCATTTTCAAACTTTTGAATGCATGCAGTTATTAAGAAGATTTAAGCTATATCAAAAAATTTATTTTCAAGACATACAAGTCCAATTTAAGATGATATAATTAATTTTTGACACCTTCTCGAAATTGAAGCATTGAACTAAGTTTTAGTAACACCTAACACATAGTTTCGGAAATGACAGAAATGTCATTCAGATTTACTATTGCAATCCTCCTACTTACAACATTGGCAAGCTATAAAATCATATTTGAAAGGAAATACCACCAGCAGATTTAAAGGGTAGGTCAAGTGCTTCGGGGCTTCAAATGAAATAAATTGCTATTAAAAGTGTAGCGAAAACAACTCTCCATCAAAAATTTCTCTAAATGTGTTTCTGAAGCAGACTCATAGTAAGAGTATCAACGGAGAATACAGATTTTTGATGAAAAAGATTAATATTTTTTGCGATCACTAGCTGATCCCTGTGATTTTTAAAAGGCCAGTTTACCTGATGAACCGTGTTTTCTACTCAGTCGATGCAGGGAGAGAGAAATATGAAATAAAAAATAACGGAAAACAATTATCCCAAAAGTCTTTATGAGTGACTGCAAGCTGGAGGATAGCGTCTGAATAATAGTTTGTAAAAACATTTACTTTGGATTCTACATTACAAAAGAAGATATTATGATAAGTATGACTGCATAAGGTACATTCCGATTGCAGTGAGACCATTCTGCATTCTGTAATTTCATCGGGTATTTTTTCCTTCACATCATGCTCAAATTTCATACAATTTCTTCTTAAACGAAGTATTATTATTTATCTGATTTTTTTATTGAGTTTGCAATTAAATTAAAAAAAAACTGTGCTTAGAAATATACATAGAGTATTTATAATAGCATTGAGATATTAATATCCATAATAAAATGTTTTTATAGAGAAACCTTCTCTCGAAACCCGAATATATATAAATAACAGCTTTATATTATTAAATTTTGAAAAGTTGGTTAATCTTCTTTTTTATTCAAAAACTAGCAATTCTACTTTCTTCTTCTTCCCAAACCATTAATGAAATCTATCTGAAAGTGATAAAGCGAAAATTTTATAATCATTTTAGACCAATTAATAATTTTAATTAACCAATTCACCTGAAAATTAACGTTTTTGCAAAAGAAAGTCTGGATGAGAAAAAGAAACAGTGATTCAAGAGTACTCAGTTAATCAAAGTCAACTATTTGAAGGAAAAGAAAAACTTAAGATTCTTTTAATTCAAGATTCTTTTAATGTTCTTCTCAGTTTCACAAGATATACATTGAATACTTTTTAAGCAAAGGTTTGTTTTTTGAAAGCTGTTAACATGATGCTTCACTTAAGAGCACAAAGCTTTTGCTGTTAACATCCGTCGATAAATTTCTTAGAATCATTTTAGAAACAGATCTTCTTTCTTGAAGTGAAAAGAAGAGACTCTCTCTTTTTTCATACTTGGCTAAAATTAGTTCTCTGCATTTTACATTTTAGCCTTTCCGTTGCAATATAATTTTACTTTTCTTTCTTGCTTTTTGTTCCCTTACAATATCATATCATCGAATGTCTTCTTAGTTCTTTCCATCGATCAGGAACTCTGAGAAGGGACCCCTGATTAATTATATTTAATGTGTTGAACAGAAAAAATGAGTGCGACCTCACACTTTAAAGAATTTCTAAATCTCTCTCTTAGTCGATGATGGGAAAATTATATTTTTACCCTCAATTTCTTCTCTTTTTTTGGAATAGCAACAGCAATTAGAGATCATTTTATCAGACTTGCGTTATTTTTCGGGTCATTCTTAATTTCTTTCAGAGATAATCAGTGAAGCGGATATCTTTTTACTGACATGTTGTGCAGAATAGTGAAACAACAATTACATTCAACAATGGTAAAGAAACGATTATGTAGAATGATGGATGATCAAAAATGAAATCTCAATTACCTTGAAACTCTAAGAAGGAAAATGAATATAAAATTAAGTTTATTACACAAAGAATATTTGATCTCTAAAGAATAAATAAATGTTCACTTTAATTCGAAGCTCTTATGCTTATTTTACATTTCACGTCTCCTGTGTTAAAAGTTGCATATTAACTACAGTATAACTATTTAATTATTGAACTTCTTTCATTCTTCTTTAAAAAATAATTAAATAATTTTTTTCAGAATTACTGTTATAATACGATGTATTTTTCTTCGACAACTTCTTATTAAAAAAACAGACCGTAGAAAATAATTTTTTGAAGCATTATATAAAAAAAATTAAAAAAATTTGTAAGTAATTCTGGAGTTTATTTAAAGCTGAAGGTTATTTCTGAAATTTGATGCCAGAAGAAAGTAAGAAAATAAATTTCCACGGACGCAAGATGCTACAGGTTTACAAGATACATCACGACAAAACGACTCCTCTTATCAGAAAGACGCTGAGCGATACCGAAAATCGGAAATAGACCTAAGTTCCAAAGCCTCTAAGAAAACGAAACAAATGTACTAAGCAGTACAACAGCCACCAAATCACATCAACATAACCAACATAAAGACCGCCCACTTTTCTTGGAATATTTACTTGGATAAATGAAACCACAAAAGTAAAATTGCTCTAAGAATACATATATAATAGTTGCGATACAATACTTATGCAATAAAGTTATGCAATACTCAAAAAAGTTATATAGAAATAAATTAATGCAATAAAGTTCTTTAATTTTAATGGATAAGTTGAGCAATAGTATCGATACGAGTTTGTTTGTTTTTACAATGGGAAGCCAAATAAGAGTTTTCAAATTCTGTTTTTTTCTGCCGAAAGACCAGTCAATCTTCAAATTGTCAAATTGTCAAAATTCAATTGTAGAGAAGTTTTTAATAATATAGTTCTAGTTCTTTTTGAAGTTCCATACTGACGAAGTAGCTCTTTTCCAAAGAAACAATGTAGGTAAGCCCTAAATTACATTGGCCCGTATAAATCTCCTATGCAATTTAATTTTACTTTGAGGAAGAATTCCTTAGCTTTGATAAGTTTATTCGAATTAAGTCAATTCTCAAGTTAGAGCTGTAATGCACAATTTTTCAGAAAAAAGAACTTGCATACCAATCCCGAACCTTATAAATATTTTCATTTCCTTTCTATCATTAATGAAGTACGTTTACTGGGAGTCATTTTGGATCGTAAATTAACTTTCTTACCTCAAATTTATATTTGTTTAAAGTATATGAAAGGGCACCAAACATTTGAAAAGTTTTATCAAACATTTCTTGGAACATGGACTTCTTAGAACATTCTTGCTTTAGGATACATCGGCCTGCGATATTATCTCGTATTGATTACGGTCGTATTGTCATAGTTTTGAAAGCATTTTAGCCTTGTGGAAACGTGATCTATAATTCAGCTTTAAGAATATTCTCTGGAGCTTTGCGAATATCCCTCATTCTGAGTCTTTATGTAAAATCGCTATTTTTGTCACTCAATTATTATTTTAAACTAGTCAGTCTCTAATACATCCAGCTGAGATATCTCCATAATAACAACTTTTTCAATACACTTTATGATGCTTGGCTATCCGATGTGCGTCGAGGCATTGCAAGTCTTGAAGAAATGTGCCCATCATCATGCATCTTGGGAAGTTTTATCATAAGGACTTTATAAGCCAATTTCTCGATTTAAAGAAAATTTAAACCTCTCCATATTTTCTCTAAAAATTCCTTCACTCTTATAGATAACAATAATCTGATTAAGCTGCATTGCTTACAGATGACTCTAAAGTAGTTGGGAACATTGGTTTTGGTATTTTTGAGGATGCTGCCACTGATATCCATATACTTTATCCCGATTCAGGGAAGTAACAACAGCAATGCTTTATGATTTGCAAAACATTTTTAGTAGATCCGAAAATTCTGCCTTCACTGTGTTAATATGAGAGTTTTAAAACCCCTGAAAGCAATTATTCATCAGCGTCATCTTGTTGTTTGGGATATATTATGTAGCTTCCGTTCATTTGAAAGAAAAATATTCGAAGTGATTTCTTGCTGAATTTCGAGTTAACAGCTACAAGAAAACAGATATGGTATGTCCCTTGAATCTATAATGTTACTTATCTTGATATACACCAAACTGTACAAAAGTGCATTCTTGCCTCATGACAAGTATCTTGGAATATTGAACTAAGTAGCAAATTTATAACATCCTTATATTGCCATGTGGTTGAAGTTATCGTTCTTTGAAGCCGATGCCAAATTAGGTAATCTCCAATTCAGGCATACTCATGACATACATAGGTATTGCTATTAAGAGATTCAGTTCCAATGTGTACGTTCTTGTAGAGTTCTGATCATATTTTAACAAAATATCCAGCTTTCATTCACACTTTTAAACACAACTGTTAAAAATTGATGAAGAGCTCTCATGCATGCAGGCTTTCTTTGCTTCGAAAACGATGCTATTTATCCGAAATTGAATTATCTTTTATAATTCTGTTTTTTCTGTGAAATATGCTTTTATGAATTTTACAACTTGTTTTAAATTTTATTGTTTGAGTTCCATTTTCTTAAATGATGCCACTTGACGTTTGCTGTATCATTTTTTTCTTTCTTTATTCTTCTCTGCTTGAAATTTTATTACATTTTTAAATCCTTATAAAAGGCAGAATGGCTAAATATAGATCTGGTGGATGATTTGATCAGTTTCCGGAAGAAAGGAGCGGTGTTAGTCATAATTTCAAGCATTGAAATTTTTTTTCGAAAACTCGAAAACTTTTTACTGTTACTCTAGCCAAGAGAACTTTACTGTTTCAAATCCTCATAATGTTGAGCGAAACCTTCAAATAACAATATCTAGATAAACCAATAGGAGTTCATAAAGTATGTGTGGGTAAGTCTTTTTTCATGACTACTATATATTTACCAGACATCCACACAATTTATCAGAGCAGAATGGACA